>JAVJIF010008538.1:0-96952 GCA_038442645.1 Agave tequilana
ATGAGACTTGGCTATCATCGGTTCAGAGGTCGCGATGAAGTAACGATTGAGAAGCCACCAAGCTCAAAATTTTATCATTCAGAGGTGACGAACTGGACATGATGACAAAGAAATAATTCCACTAGGGGAAATCAGACTTGATTTTTAACTCCATGGGGATTTTGATATCTCTTTCGGATGTTATTTGGAAGAAATTGTCAGAGGTATATTGTTAATGTGACAGCCAAAAAAGCCTACTGAGGACTGATTATCAGAAACTCGTCAGGGAGTTAGAAAATGAATCCCATAAGAGATTACATGTCAGAGGTGATCGTTAACGTGGGGATTTGTAAAGCAATTTGTCAGAGGTGTGATGTTAACTTGACAAGGATTCATTTATTGTACCTTGAGTGGACTTGTCGTCCTGCTGAAGAGAATGACAAGTGGGGTTTATTCACTGGGGATATTGGTTTTATCCGTTTGGGAGTAGATTATAATCTTGCTACCAGAGGTTTAGTGTTAACATGATAGGTTAGACTCGCCATCTTACAAAGGACATGAATACCTTTATATGTGGTCTTACCATTCCATGGATGGGAATTGGTAAGTGATTTGGAGAGGGAATCAAATGGGAACAGGTCCCTTAGGATTTTTAGCAAATCCTCAGTCGTCAAGGGGTTTGATATGCCTTACCAACTACCATCCGGCTAGCCATGCTATTCCCCTCAGCATGATGAGTTATCGAGGACTTATGTTTGGCTTAAAGGCCAACATTTTCCTCCATTCTTAACTGCGGAATCAAATGGAAACAGGTCCTTAGGATTTTTAGTAAATCCTCAGCTGTCAACGGATTTGATATGCATTTACCAACTAATGTTTGAGTCGGGCTAGCCATGCTATTTCCCTCAGCATGATGAGTTGTCGAGGACTTATGTTGGGCTTAAAGGCCAACCTTTTCCTCTATCCTTAACCGTTAGAGGTGTTGGATTATTTGGTTACCGTAATTGTAACCTTGATTCTTCTTTGAGACAACCCGTGTACGATCAGCTCTATACTGGTTTATGGTTATATGATCTCGTTTAGAGAAAGAGAGGAGCGCTTCTTCTGCATATCTTAGTATGAAGGTCTTGATCAGAGGTATAGTGTTAACTTGATCATGAGAAGGATCCTATCAAGGATAATACTTCTTTAAAAACCTATCATTGATCGGCATCATGAGTAAATCACCATCTGAAGTCATAAGGCGATATGCCCTGTTTGAATAGACTGTTTCTATTACAAATGGTCCTTCCCATTTGGGCTAAAATTTGCTTTTGGTTTTGTGCGTCATGATCATCGGTCGTCTGACGGCTAAAACCAAATCTCCTTTCTGGAAGACTCTTTACTTGACCTTCTTATTGAAGGCTCTTGAGATCCGAGCTTGACAACTCAATGTGTTGCTGAGCTTGCAACCGCTTCTCATCTAGGGCTTCGAGCTCTTGAAGACGCAACCGATCACTGTCCTCTATTATCATCTTAGTCATTAAAGCGACTCGCAATGACGGCATCTGAATTTCTAACGGTATGACTGCTTCACACCCGTATACCAAGGAAAAAGGCGTATTGCCTGTGGGGGTCCAAACCGTGGTTCGGTAGGCCCAAAGACATTCACTAAGCTTCTCATTCCAGTCTCGCTTATTCGAGAAAACGAACTTTTTGAGTAGCTTAATGATTGTCTTGTTGAATGCTTCCGTCAAGACATTAGCGGCAAGATTATAAGTAGTTGAAGCCACATTCTGAATTCGGTACTTATCGCAAATCGGCGGAACACCTGACTAACAAATTGGGGACCGTTATCATGGATGATCCGCCTAGGGACACCAAATCGATGGATGACATGGTGCTTGATGAAATCAATCACGTTAGAAGTTTTAACTTCAACCAGTGGTATACCTTTTGCCCACTTTGAAAAGTAATCGGTTATCGCTAGGATAAACCGGTGTCCTTTTGTCGAAGAAGGGCTGATTGGCCCCACGACATCGACTCTCCGTGCTTCAAATGGCCATGAAGCAACAGTTGGATGGAGCAACTCCGAGGGCTGATGTATGAAGTCTGCATGGATTTGGCAGGCTTTACACCTTCGTGCATATTGGATGGCATCGGCTATCATGGTTGGCCAATAATATCCAAGCCTGTGCAATCGATCTTTAAGTTTTGGACCTGACTGATGAGCTCCGCATATGCGTCGTGCGCTTCTTTAAGCACTTCTTGTGCTTCTGAATTAGAAAGGCAACGAAGGAGGATACCGTCGTACGAGCGATGGTAAAGTGTCTTCAAAGTCGGATCATAGTAAAAGCGGAGAGACCTTCGCCTGATAGATGCCGCTTCTTTAGGGTCGTCCGGCAGCAAACCATGCAGAGCATAGTCGATGAGGGAAAATCGCCAATCTCTCGGTTCAAGATCTATCGAGATATTATAGACCTCTCTGCTTCTCAACATATATTTAGAGCAGACAAGGTGTCGAGTCGCGACTGTCAGGTGATATTCGGTGTCGACTGGCGGGGCTAGCGTTGTTGCTTGTGCAGCCAGAGCATCCGCCTTAGTATTTTTAGATCGAGATACGTGCCCGATGTTAAAGCCATCAAACAGATTAGCCATTTCGATGACTGCATGATAATAAGGTACCAAATCTTCGTGACGGACCTCATATTCGCCTTTAACCTGATTGATAATCAGTTTTGAATCGCCATAAGTTTCAAGGTAGCATACCCCATTTCATGAGCAAGCTAAAGGCCAATAAGTAGAGCATTGTATTCTGCACATTGTTGGAGCATGATTCCGTCAGAAAAAATGCTCTAGGAAGGACATGATTTTGTGGAGAGATAAACACAACCCCACACCGGCAATGATCCTACCTTTAGGGCCTATTCGTGATACTCCATCGAAGAACATCTGCCAAACTTCATCCTCTGAAGTTATATTAGATTCAAAAACTTCATCTGGAATGTCTTCATGAAGTTTTGAGATTTTCAGGACTGATGAGCAGCCAAGAACTCTACAAGTGCCTGGCCTTTAACCGCCTTCTGAGGGACAAAGAGCATGTCGTACTGAGACAAAATAAACGCCCACTTAGCTAATCTTGAATTTAATGATCCTGGTTTCGTCATGAGAAGACGCAAAGGGTTCACTCTGGAAATGACATGTATGGTTTGGCCAACCAAATAATGTCGTGTCTTCTGAATAGCAAAGACAAGAGCTAAGCATTCTTTTTCAATAGAATTATAGCGAGATTCTGCCCCTATCAGAGTCCTGCTCAGATAATAAATAGCTTGCTCGTGACCATTATCGTTTTTTTGGGTAAGCAGAGCACCGAGAGAATGGTCCATAGCTTTCACATAAGCAGGAACGGTTTTCCTAATGTGGGAGCTACTAAGACTGGAGGTTTTGTAAGATGTCTTTTGATATCTTCGTAAGCTTCTTGACAAGCATGATCCCATACAAAAGAAACACCCTTTTTCATGAGTCGGGTGAACGGTTGACAGCGGCCCGAAAGATTTGCGATGAATCTTCTGATATAAGCCAGTCTACCTTGCAAGCCTCTAAGTTCTTTGAGATTCCTAGGTGGATGCATGCTTTGAATGGCTTTGACTTTGTCTGGGTGAAGGTGAATTTCTTTTGATATAACAATAAAACCGAGGAACTTGCCACTCGAAACCCCCAGGAAGGATTTTGTCGGATTCATCTTCAGTTGATGAGCCCGCATTATGTCGAACATCGTTCTCAAGTCATGAAGATGGTCATTCTTATTGTGGCTTTTTATAGCAATGTCATCGACATAACATTCTACCATTTTTTAGAGATGATCGCGGAAAATTGTATTCATTGCCCGCTGATAGGTTGCTCTCGCGTTCTTTAATCCGAAAGGCATCACGGTGTAGCAGTATACCCCCAATGGCGTCCGGAATGAAGTATGCTTCTCGTCCTCAGGATACATCTTAATCTGTTGTACCCTGAAAAGTCATCCATGAAAGATATTCTTTCGAATCCACAGGTATTGTCAATCATGACATCGGTGATGGGTAGTAGGAATTCGTCTTTAGGACAGGTTGTATTGAGGTCACGGTAGTCGATGTAGATCCGTATTTTCCTATTCTTCTTGAGAACGGGAATGATATTAGCAACCCAATCTGGGTGTTGTTCCTCCCATATGAAGCCGCATGGAATGAGCTTATGAACTTCGACCTCAATAGCCTCTATAATGTTCGGACGAAACCGGCGTTGCTGCTGCTTGACTGGCTTGGCGTCAGGTCTGATGTTCAAACGATGCATGGCTACTTGTGGATCAAGTCCGGGCATGTCTTCGTAGCTCCATGCAAAGACATCTACATACTCCTTTATAAGTATCATCGGCTCTTCTCTTTCTGCGAGTGATAAGATTTCACTTATAAAGATGGGCCTAGGGTGATCTTGACTACCCAAGTTGTCCTGGATCACCTTGTCTTCAGTAGGTGATTCGTGTTGTTCGAATCGCTTTTTCCACTGGGGATCCAATTAATGAGCCCATGGTTCTTCATCAATAACTTCTGTTAGCTCTAATTGGCTGCTTGAAGTCATATTAACAGTGAGCTCTTTGAACACTGTTCCCACGCTGACATCCGAGTCCCATTCGGAGGAAGAGGAAGAGTGTGATAGGATCGGTTTGTCATCCTTGGATTGAACCGTTGCTGGCGGTGTAGGTGTAACGTATCCCAACCCCCTGCGTGTGTTGTCATAGTAATTTGCAGGTTGCCCTCTTGGCACGAAGTTGCGCAGAAAATCACGTCTTCCTTTTCTAAAATTCAGGCCCTTCTCATGCTTCAGGTTGTATCCCATTTTCCTCATCATATGGTGTACTGATCGTGCATAATAGAAAAATTGTAGGGTGTTTGAGTCTGAACTTGGATCCGCGGCTGTAAACCTTTGCAGTTGGGCTTTATCGAATATTATTGGTAATTGACCCTCTTTGGATGGAGGAAAACGACTCCTTTTATAGATTCCACGGGTGTACTGGATGCACTTAGTTTAAGTAAAGGCATGTGCAGAGAGCTATTCATAACGGATTCAACACTCACAGGATAATCAAAGGAAATATTATCATTAATTATCCATTCGCCCTCATCTTCAGAAGGAGTGTACATTGGGGATTATTAAGACATGCTACAATCAGTTCACCGATTAAAAGGGCTGGCATGTCTGCTTCAGACTCTGAATCCACCTCGTTGCCGCTATCATCATCGTCCGGCAATGATTCTTTTGATGTTTCATTGATCTCTTGATACAGGAGAGCGTCAGTAAAGTAATTTTTCACCCCTTTGAATGGTTGCTTCTCAGCGAAGATAGTTTGTACTGTTGTATCATCTTCAATATATTTGAAGCACTGATGCAGAGTGGAGGGGACAACCTAATTAGCATGGATCCAAGGTCTCCCTAATAACAAGTTGTATGACGTGTCAGCGTTAATGACATAGCACGTCACTTCTGACTTCAGGCTCCCGATTCGGCAACGGAGTCGAATCTTCCCAAGTGGATGACTACTTCTTGTATTAAAATCGTATATTGTTGTAGTGGTTGCAGACAACCTATATAGTGGTATGCCGAGAAAGTAGAAGAGCCTTTTGGGGATGATTCTGAGTGCAGACCCCAGATCGACCTGTACCCTTTCAATGCATGTCGAACCGATGTATCCGGTGTAATACAAAGGTCGATCGTGTTTGTTATCCTTGAGAAGCATATCCTCCGCTATGAAGGTAATAGCAGGTATCTTTGACTGCACATGATGGCATTCGGGGTAACAAAACTGAGCGTCATCTATAGGGATTTCAGGTATATATGTCAGGAATGATTCTGAGTTAGCCAGTGCATCCCTGAGTGCCTCCCTTGGCTCTTTCGAGAGGCTAAGGAGCTCATGTATGGTAATACGAGCTGGGATATTAGCCAACTGGGCCAATATGTCAAAACGAAAGGGCATGTTAAGCCCTAGGCCTGAAGGCTTCTTCAGGATATGGTTAAACCGGACTTCTTTCTGCTTCTCTTTTCCCGTCGTCGGGAGCGGAGCCGGTGTGGATATTTGTACTAACGTCGTCTGCTGTTGTGTCTTGTCAGTAGCTTTCTCAAACTGTTTTAAGTATGATTTTTCAGATCGAGTACCTGTCGGCTGAGGTATATCAGCCTACGTCGTGCAAGCGTGCTTTTCCCCTTCAAAATCGCTGAGAGAAGCTGCTGTGAGATTGCCATCATCTGGCAGGATGGAGACAACATTGCAAGATTTGCTCTTCGATTTGGATTTCTTCGAATCTCATTGTTCATCTTGGACAAGGTCTGGGTGTATCCACATGATTTTCCCTGTCTCAAGTGTCAAGGGAACAAGACCCTTATTCTCTTGAGTTTTAGCTGAAGGATGCTTTACTTCCAGCCGTGGCGCAGGGATCGAAAAGGTCCCGTCTGTGACTTTCGGGGTTTTGCCGAACTCGAGGGTCACCATATTTACAGTGACTTTCTTTTGCTCTGACTTCAGAGTCAGGACTCCGGCATCGACCAAAGCTTGAATCTTGTCCTTGAGGACAAAGCATTTATCAGTAGCATGATGAACCATCCTATGAAAGAGGCAATAGTTGGGATCGTTCGTGCATCCTATTTTATTAAGATGCCGAGCATCTAGTAGCTTCAACTTGTTCGCTTTGTGGAGTAAATGGAATATTGGGACAACCTGTTCGTCCTTGAAGGAGTACTGTTTCGGAGGAACCTTAGACTCCTGATTATTGAAGCCGATCTTCTTGGCCTTCGAATGAACATCTACCGATAATTCGACGGACATAGTCTCTTTCCCTTTGGCTTGGGAAGACTGTGCCATGTCGCCGCGTCCCTTATTATTCTTATCCTAATTGCCTTTAGGGGTAGATGGCTCAAACTTTTTAGCTGACTTTTCGGCTCTCTCTGCTTGCTCGACTAGTACTTTCTAGGTATGGGCTTTGACAACTCCCATGCGAATTTCTACTTGGTCTAAGAAGTTATGCCTGCACGTCTGTAAGAGTATAAGTAATGGCATCTCTGCTGGGCACATTAGAGACAAGTTTCTGAACCGCTCGATATAGTTACAGACAGATTCGCCCTTCTTCTGCACGGTAGAGAGAAGTTTATCCATGGTTA
Organism: Agave tequilana; assembly: GCA_038442645.1. Classification (NCBI taxonomy): domain Eukaryota; kingdom Viridiplantae; phylum Streptophyta; class Magnoliopsida; order Asparagales; family Asparagaceae; genus Agave; species Agave tequilana. The sequence continues at coordinate 7,144 of JAVJIF010008538.1, forward strand.
CCTCGGTATCGTCCTTATAGAAACAAGAAAAAAATCGGGTTTTCAGGTCGATCCATGAATTGATAGAGCCCGGAGGGAGACTTTAGAACCAGTCAAATGCTACCCCCTTTAAGGTGCCAATAAACAGTCTGGTCATGATAGCATCATTATTTATAACATTACCGGTCTGAGACCGAAAATAGTACATGTGCTGGTTTGGCGAGCTCTTACCATCATACGTATATAATGTTGGTGGTTTGAACTTTGGTGGGTATGGTACTGAATCCCATTCCAGAGGGTAAGAACGGACTGCCCCTACTTTCTTTAGTTCATCCCTCTGAGCTAGGAATGCAATCTGAGCTTGGATGCCTTTAAGAACTTTAGCGTCCATAGAAGGGCTTTCCTTTGACTTCTCAATCTTTGGTTGCTTGTTGCTATGATGTTCTTCCTCCTTTTTGTTACTCCCGGTATCATTGTTATTCCGGTTACTGAGGAGTTGAGCGAGCATCTATTGAATATTGTCCAAAGCTTCTTGCTGGGTCTTAAAAGTTTGCTTTTGAGCTTCCAACCGTCAATGAAGGTCATCATTACCGTTATCAGCCATATTCACTGATACTCTATCCGTTCGTACCGAGCTCAATGTTGCCAAAGAGGCATACCCACTGTCTTTGTCCTCCTCATCAGACCATCAGACTAACCCTTTCATTTAGTTCTGGTGAGGCTATTGCAGTTGAGGAAGATGGCTGTTCATAACTGTAAGATATTGCGACCCTAGATCTGGTGTTTCAGAAGACACCTTCTTTGTGTACCAAGACTTCACCGAGGCCCGGACTATAATCCAGATCTAGAGAACTAGAGGGAGTGGCATGCGACGCTCGTCTGTCTCTACACAGCTCTCGTCCCTTCCGATCATGTTAATGGATGCAGAGGACAGACCTTGCGATACCCTCCTTTTGCGATGTTTTACCAGAGCTTGCACTGATAGTCGGTCAAAAACTGATCGTCGGCCTGGAGGAGTGGCGGGGATTGGTCCTAGCCAGCAATGAACTGAGTGGACTGTCACCAACTGACATCCTACTAGTTGACAACAGTCCGAAAAGGTCCCGACTTCCGTTTGCTTGTCAAGAATTCTCGCAAGTCAGACCCAGCCGGGCTTAAACGTTTTAGCGTAGAGGCTTTGTTGGATTGCGGATAGGACGATGTCCTGTTCTTTTCATCACCGCAGAGGTGATTAGCACTAAATAGTGATTTAGCTCTAGCTTCGCGGCTAAAAGCTTTGAAAATACCTTTGAGTGCTGAAGCTGCATAAGCACTGCTATCAACACTTAGGGACGATCCCTTAGCTCCGCTGCGAAGAGCGAGCTTAGCGCTTGAGGAACTGGGGAGCGGAGCATGCTGTGGCGCTTTATCCACTACCTTGCTGCAAAGGAGGTTAGCACCACTGGGTGCTCTAGTCCTAGCCTGGCGGCTGAGAATTTCATGCGTACCCTGAGGTACTGTGTTTGCCACACCATCAATAGCTTCGCTCATAAGAACGAGGCTGGCGCGAGGAGTTACTGCTCCAGAATTAGATGAAGGTATGGTCGCCGTTGTACCTTCGCGATTGATAGTCTCAACGAAGCGATAGGCGTCTTGCCTTTTCTTCGTGGGAGAAGTGCACCTGTGGCGTAGCTACGCCTAATACTTCATATAGAGCTTTCTGCTATAACCTCCACATCTACTTTGGAAAAGGAGACTTAGGTTCGCAGGGAACTTGGCTAGCCACACACGAGGCTGAGAGGAGTTGGAAGGATTCTGCTTCTGGTTTCTGCTCTGAAATCTTGGCCATCGAGACCTTTCTATGCTTTCGTGTATGGAGCATTGGACCACCCCCAGAGAGGAGCTCTTCGAATTTTCCTTGATCGAAGTGAACGACTAAGTTTTCGAAGGAAACAGCCTCAAGATTCTGACTTTGCATTGCGGGTTTGCTTTCTTGTTGCGCTAGAAGATCGTAGAAGGCTCGCAGGGAGCCTTATCTATCTGCACAGAAACTTGCTTAGAAGATTTAGCAAGAGGGGCTCTTGCCATACCGGCTTCCTTGAATTCAGAAGTAGACCTGAAGGTCTGTTCGTCGTATTGCGACACTTGATTCTCAATAGTAGAGAATTCACTCCCTAGCAGAGTCGCCATCTTGTTTTTCATTGATTTTGCAAAGGGAAAAACTTACAAAAAAAGTGTTGTGGGGCTAAATTACAAGTAATTCTTTGCAGTAAGAAGATTACAGGTAGATCTCCTCTGAGATTTCTGGAGAAGTGTAATGGTAGGAATCTGATCAGCGCGCGATCACTTTATCCCTTTGACGATGCGATCGATCAGACAATCGGACTACTGCCTGATGGGATTCCCTTCTCGCCTGGTTCGGGGAATCGGAGAACAGAAGGTCAGTAGAGCCCTCTTATTACTTCTTGAGCTGCCTCTGCTTTGGAATTCCTTCTCACCTGGTTCCAGAGATTCCTTGAGAGGGAGGAAGATTTACGGTATTAGCACCCTGATTAGAGAAGTAATTCTCTGAATTCTTGGAAGCAAGAGAGTAGATCTCTGTCTTTAGTCTCTTCTCCTCTTTTCAGCCTCTGTCTCTGTGTGTGTGTCTTCGTATACCTCTGGGGGGCTATTTATAGGGAGAGCATGGGTATAATTATCCCTTGAAAGTCTAGAAACAGATTGAGTCAATCTATTTAAATCTGAAAAGTAGCCTTGCCGCGAGGCTAGAATCAGTTTTTGTGAAGTTAGGAATAGCAGACAATGTTGATCTCCTGATCCGCTTTGATTCTTTTCAAATAACTGAAAGATCTCCTCTGATCTTCTTACTTGTTTTAGGAGAGTCCAGAGATTATGGTAAACAACTGCCAAATTTGATCTCAGATTTGATCTCGATTAGATTTGACCTTGAATAGATTCGATCTCATCTGGAGACTTAATTGGTCAAAGGTGACCATAAAAGACCCGCGCGGAGTTACTGCGTCGAGCTCGTAGCAGAGCTGGGGGAGAGCGTCTGGCGAAGTTAAAAAGAAAGCTCTTCAGCGGAGCTGGATACTTTTGTGGGGAAACTACCAATTATCCTTTTGCGTAGCTGCATAGGGCTTCGGGCGAAGTTAACTACCTGCGGAGTTAACTGAGCATCTCTCGTAGTGAAGTTCGAAGGAACTCTATGCGATGCTAAGCAATTTCAGCTTCTCATGCAAGACTTATCTTGTGAGCTCGTGCAAGACTAAGTGTTGAGCTAACTTAGTGTCCTGGACCTGCTTGGGCCTTCTCACGAGCTTTTCTTAATTTTTACTGTCTGCGTCGCTGGATCAGTAGAGTCCAAGTTGCCGATTCGTCCCCTTTTAGATGTGTGAAGAACTGGTCGTCAGCTTGTCTGCCGCTTGTCTTTTATAGATGTCAATAAGTTAGACGTTATTCAGGCCAGTTAGGAATCTTGTCTTTTTTTAGAGTGTCAACATGGTTCTGGCCTCAATCGATTGAGCGGTCGACCGATAGGTCTTTTGACCTCGGTGTAGTCGATGGGCAGTCAACCGGCAACCCCGACGGTCATAAATATAACCGTTGGCTGGTCAACCAGCCGGTCGACCAGGCCATTTGGCCCCCAACGGCTAGTTTTATGCTACCTTATAAAATTGGTGTTTTGGCCAGATTTTGGTTAAAATTTTGGGAGTGTTTTTTAGAGCTATTTTCTTATCTTTCACGGAAGTTTTTCATAAGATTTTAGAGCTTTCATTTTCAAATCAAAAGGAGTTTTTCAAGAGTGAATCTCTTAATTTTATCAAAAACTTTCTTGAGTTTTCCACCTCCAAATCTATCCAAGTTTTTCTCACACAAGCTTGAGCTTTTCATAGTCTTATCTATCTTATACGAGCATTGTTTGTGAGAGTGTTTGTTAGTGATCAAAGAGAAGAGATCACCAAGTGTTTCACCTTGTACTGGATAGTGTTATAGAGGTGCGGCCTCGGCGAACTTGTGGGTTCGTGTTGTGTTGTTCTTGCGAGAACAAGTGAGGAACTTGTGAGTCCAAGAGTTCTAGTGTGAACTCGTTGTAGATGTTGTGGCACTGAGTGATCTTAAGGGATCGATTCTAGTGGAAATCCTTCATAGTGATGAAGACGGGAACGTAGAGCAAGTGTGCTCGAACCTCGAAACAAATCTCCCGTATTTGTGATTGCTTATCTCTCTCTCTCACGCACACTTGTGTTTTATATCTTTCATGCTCTTATTGTTTATATCTATTACATGCTTGATATTCCCTTATGCTTCATATATATACATGCTTGGGATTGTTTGCTCATACTAGTATTTAACCAACAGAGCCATAGTGGCACCTCAATTCTTAATTTAGAGGAATCTAGAGAAGATAGTTTAGAGCCTTTCACTGAAAATTTGGCTACACTCTTGTGTTATACGTTGTGTTTAGCCTAATAGTTTTTAGGTTGCATAATTAGTTTTAATTCCACATTAGTTTTGTATTTGATTAGCTTGTCACTGTTCACCTCCCCTCTAAGTGACCTACATATAGTACTAATGATCTTGCATGTTTAATTTTCATATTTTAATCAAGATCTTAATTCTAGTGTTTTACTTCAATAAAAGATTCAAAGTCAAGTTTTGAAACTAACAAGTTGATTCAAGAGTTTAAGCACAAAGTCTATATCAAGTACTCAAGAAGGAGTCAAGCTCAATAGAATCTAGTTTGGACCAAGAAGAAGAAGATCAAGAAGTAGAAGATTTTAAGTTTATATAAGAGTTTATAAGTGTTTTTATTATTGCAAAGATTAGATTTGTTTGATTGCTCAAGCTCAAATATACAAAAGTTTTTAACAATAGTTTATTGAGTTTTAGCTTTTGGAAAAACTTTTTACAAAAGTTTATATTTCAAAATGAAGATTAAAAAAAGTTCAAAATGTTTGAAATATGTTTTGATTTTAATCATATATATTTGTGCTCAAAAGTATTTACATGAACTTGTTTTTGTAGAATTTATAAGAATTTATTTTGATTTTTTTAAAGGTTTCCAAAAGATTTTTTATCCACTGTCCATGCACCAGGACAGTCGACAGCTAAAGTGTTGTTGTCGACTGCTGATGCATATGCACAAGGCTGAGTTACACTCATCTGTCGATGGCCACCCATAGACGTCGATAAAGAGTTCAACAGAGACTGAGCTTATTTTGTCGACAACCATGGGTAGCCGTCGACAGTTGACTCAACAGAGACTGAAGTTATCTCAGTCTGTCGATATCCAACCTTAACTGTCTACAGTACTTATAGAGTTTTTGAAGAATATGACTGTTTTCCATTATGTTTGCAAAGGGGGAAAACTTACAAAAAAGGTTTGAGGAGCTAAATTACAAGTATTCTCAAAAGATTACAAGTAGATCTCCTCAGAGATTCTGGGAAAATGTGCCGATAGGAGTCTGGTCAGCGCGCGACCACTTTGTCCCTTTGACGATGCGAGCGATGAGATTCCCTTCTCGCCTGGTTCGGGGAATCAGAGAATAGAGGATTGGTAGAACCCTCTTGCTGCTTCTCAAAATCGCCTTCAATAAGGAATTCATTCTCGCCTGGTTCCGGAGATTCCTTGAGAAGAAGGACGATGTTAGGGTATCAACACCCTGGATAGAGAAAGCAATTCTCTAAAAAGTCTCTGAATTCAAGAGCGCGCGGTGCCTTGTGAAGAAGCCTCTGCTTGTGGAGTCCTCCCGTATGTATGCGTCTCTCCTTGATTCCTCTCCGTTGATCGATCTCTTCTCTGTTGATTTCTCTCGATTGATCGATCGATTGATCCCCTCCTTTTTGTGCCCCTGACGGGCTATTTATATGGAGAGCAAGGGTATAATCGTCCCTTTTGAAGATATGGAAACAGATTGAACCGAATCTGTTTGAATCTGGAAAGTAGCCTTACTGTGAGGCTAGGATAGCTTCTGCGGAGCTAGAAAATGGCAAGTCGGTTGATCTGTTTTAATCCTTTCCATATTGTTAGGAGATTCTCCCTGATCCTCTTACTCGTTTCAAGAGAGTCAAGAGATTGCGGCAATCACCTGCCATATTTGAATCCTGATTGGATTTGATTAGATTGAATCCGATCTCATCAGGAGATTTGATTGGTCAAAGGTTGACCATAGCAGGCTGATAGCGGAGCTGCCCGCTTTGAAGCTCATAGCGGAGCTAGAGGCAATTCCTGGCGAAGTCCGAAAAGAGGGTTTTCGGCGAAGCTATCAGTTAGCTTCCTGGCGATGCTCTGGATGATGCTAGCCTCTCAAACGAGGCTATCTCCTTGGGCTAATGTAATGCTAAATGCTAGCATCTTAGACCTGCTGAGGTCTGTTTAGAAACAATCCGGGTTCACTGTTCTGCTTGCTGGATCAGTGGAGTCCAAACCGCTCCCTTGTCCCTTGGAGGTGGGTGAAAACTGGTCTTCAGCTCGTCTGTCCCTTGTCTTTTGTAAATGTCAACAAGTTTAGACATCGTTCGGACCAATGAGAATCTTGTCTTTTTTAAGTGTCAACAATGACCATTAGAGTCATGCATGTTGACAAGTATGTGTTGTTGACAGGTAGGCAGTCAACTTGCCTGTTTATCCTCCCAACGGCTATTTTCTTCTATAGATCAATCCAGATTCGTTTCCAACAGTTATTTATGATTTTTAACATGTTTTAATTGTTTGTATATGCTGAGTAAATAGTCTCTAACCTTCTCCTATAAATAGGAGTGATTAGAGAGTGTTTTACAATTAAGTTTTGTAAAAAAATTTAAGCTTCTCATTTTAAATCTTTAGTGAAAGTTTTCTTGAATTTTTCAATTTCTATTCTCTAGTTTTCTCTCACCCAAACTTGAGCTTTTGACTCTTATCTATTCTATAGTTTGGGTCTTGTTAGAAATTTTGTTTGTGATCAAGAGTCTTTATCACTAGTTTTAAATCATTGTATTGTGAGTGATTGGAGGTTGCAGGTTCGTGCATTGTGTTTTTGCGGGAATGGGTGAGGAAACTTGTAGGTGTTGCGGTACCAACTGATCTTGCGGGATCAGTTATAGTGAAAATCCTTCACTGTGGTAAAGGTGAGAACATAGAGTAATTTGCTCGAACCTCGAAATAAATCTCTCATGTTTGCGATTGCTATTCTCTCTCATCTCACTCTTGTTTATATATCGTGCATTCTTATTTTACTTGTGATTATCATTACATATTTGATATTGATTGTTCCTAATTGTTATACTTCTTGCTCCATCATTTTTGTGAATACATGGAATTGTTTAAACATTTCTACTCTTTTAATTAAGAAAGCAATTGAGCACCTCAACTCTTATATAAGAGAAATTTTAAGAAGTTCAGAGTCCTTCACGGGGTATACAACTTTATTTCTTGATTATTAGTATATTGTTCAAATGTGTTGTTTTTGTTAATGTCTATAGTTAAGCTTTTAATTCCGTATTTGATTAGCATATCACATATTCACCCCCCTCTAGGTGATTTCACTTACCACACTGCCTACACCCAACATCCCTTGATTTGGATTTTCTTCTCTCAAATTTGGAATGGGATTTGTTGTTTTTTTCCTTTTCTTTATTCTTTGACCTTCCTCTCCTTTTGACACTCAGGGCACTTTCTGATGCCTCAGTCACATTTGATAACTTCCTGTGCGTCTCTTCGCTGAAAAGAACACCCATCGCGTCATAAAACTTTTAGGTTCTTGTCCCCCAAAAATTGCTCACCATCATCACGCAAACATCCCATATTTCTGGTAGACTGGAAAATAGAACCAATGCCCTGATGTCATCATCGAAATTGATCCTAACAGATTTCAACTAGTTAGTCAGCGTGCTGAATTAATTGAGATGCTCAGTAATGCTTTTGCTGTCCGCCAACTTCAGGTTAAACAACTTCTCCATTAAGAAAATTATGTTCAATGCCCGAGGGTTTCTCATACATCTTCGATAGAGCTGCCATCAAGTCTTAGGTCATCTTCTCCCTGGAGACATTAAATGCAGCTATCGACACCAGGAATAATCGAATCACCTGTAGGGCTTTTCGATTTAGGACCTCTCACTCATCGTCGGTCATCTCCTTAGGCTTTTGGGACCTTTCACTGAGAGAAAGAAAGATAGAGATCTTTCTGCTACAGGAATCTTTGATCTACATCTTTCAGAATCTGAAGTTTGCGTCGTTGAATCTTTCAACTCTGATCTTTCTTTCTTCTGTCATCACGAATCATTGCTCTGATACTAGTTGTAAGTACTTGGGACACCATCCCAAAAGGTTAAAATATTAGGCGGATAGCCCAAATCCTTATATACCTAAGACCATCCCCACATCTAGCCGATGTGGGACTATTTGTTCGACATCCAACTCAACAATTCCCCTCGAACAAAGAGTCTCCCTGTAGCTCATTTTTCTTCATACCTGAAAGACCATATGATACATCGAGATCACAACTCTTTCACTATGTAAAGAGACATGCCACGTCTTATGTGAAGCAACACTGTAGCCTGTTACTTCTCTTTGTCGAGTGAGAAGCGGCATGCCTTCGTGGAGTAAGAGCGCTTGCTGCAAATTCTCGAGAGCCTGGCTAGCTTCATAGAGGCTCACCAATATGCCTTTTTGTGCCCATTGGGGGATCAAACACCACTCATACACATGACTAAATTCGAGGTATGGCTCTTATACTAATTGTTGAGAAATGAATTAGGAAGAAAAAAGAACACATATCAAATACACAATAAAAACACCAGAATTTTACGTGAAAAATTCAAATCAGAAAAAACTACGGAGTCATATGAAAATCCACTATATTATCAGAGAGATTACATGAGAAGAAGAGAGAACCAACCGCTCTGTATTTACAATGGAATGCACACACATATTATCATTATAACCTAATGATTGTGCATATCTTTTTATAGAGAAAACTAGGGTTATAAATTATGAAATCACCAGACTGTCCTTGACGCGTTTCCCAAGTTTCATGGGTTATGAAGCTTCCAAAATGGACTGCTTCTCCAGTTATGCATCTCCAGGAGCTATTCTGCACTATCACTTCAGAGTGTTCCTCCACTTAGATGCTTCAGAGTGCTTCTCCTGAGTGATATTAACTTGTTACTCCGGTGCAAGACTTCGACCTTACTCTCAACCTAAAAGTCTAAATTTGCCCAACTTCTTTAGCAAGAGTGCTAAGCCCTCGCTCTGGGATATTCAAGAGGAACTTCTCAAAGTAATTTTAGTCCAGGGGGAGGGGGCTCCCCACCCCCTCCTAACCCCATGGCGATCTATGTAGGTCAATCCGTGTAATGACTATGTGCAGGACGACAAATCATTTAGCATTAATTAGGCTCCACAACTTAACACTCTCTCCTTTGACTCGCTTCTCCTATCGAAGAAAACCAATAATATATTCATATCATAGTACAATTCATCTATCCAATTATATATTTGACTCAACTATAGCTCGATGTATATGCATGTGTGGATATATAATATAACTGCTTGGTACTGAAAAAAGGATAAACAAGTCCTTTTTAAAGAAACGGGAACACCTTTTATTTGGTAATGTATTTCCTATGTTTTAGTGTACTTTAATGTTTTCTATCCTCTTGCACATTGTTGACACTCCGAAAAAATAACTTCTCAGGCAGCACTTTAACCGGTCTAAACAATGTTTAACTTGTCGATATTTTCAAAAGACAAGTCGCAGACAAGCTGAAACCTGTCTATCCCTAATGAACAAGATAGTGATTTAGACTCCACTGATCCAGTGAAGTAGACATGAGCCAATTATTATCCTCTGAAGAAAATCCAGGAAGCCAAATACCTACCTTCACTGCAAGCTATATTGGTAGCTTCGCCTAAGGCTCTTTATAGCTCAATTGAGAGCTATCTTCTAGCTCCACTGAGAGCTCATTTTTAAGCTTCGCTACAAGCTTTGCATATCTCTGATATGAGCAAAGTGCCAGCTTCGTAGAAAGCTATGTAGCTCCGTTGTAGGCTTAGCTTCGCATGAAGCTCTTTTTTTAGTTCCGATGTGAGCTACCTCCGCTGTGAGCTTATATTGTCATTTTTTACTATTTGAAGATCAGCACGAGATTGATGTGATCCTTATCACATATTTGGCAGTTATTTGTCTTAATCCAATCACTCCTCAGTCAGTTAGAGAGGATCAAGACAAATCTCTTGAATAGAGGAGAGAATCAAGGGATTGTTGCAATAAATCTTAAGCCAGCTGGCTAAGTGACTCCGAATGTGGGGTCTCTAACTTCGCTCCATTTATAATTAGCTTCGTCGCGAAGCTATCCTGGCTCTAGGAGCGAAGTTAGATTAGATTGATTAAATCAATCGGCTGATTTTTAGGAGGGGTTGTTACATCTCATAATGCTCATAAATGGCCCATTGCTAGGCAGGCTAAGGGCTGGAATTTTCTCATCAGGCTGCTGGCTGCCGATATAAGATTCTCAAGAAAAGGCTGGACTTCTCCCATCCCTAGGTTTTGAGCTCATTAAGTAAACCTTACTTCTCTCTTTCAGAGTGCTAATGCTCTAAAGATATTTCTCTCTCAAAAGATTTTTGGATCAGACGATAAGAAAATTCCTAAGCAGAAGACTCGAAGACTTAAACTACTCGTATCATCAATGGAACAAAGTGGCGCGCGCTGACCATACTTCCACTAGCGTACACCTCCAGAAACTCTGAGAGAAGACAGCTCTTGTAATTTTTTCTTTTAATTACTTGTAATTCTTCTCGAATATTTTGTAAGTTTTTCCCTTTACAAATTTTAGTGGAAAACAAGATGGCGACCCGCTGGGGAAATGCTTGTTCAACAACAAGAAGACAACGCCGCAATGCGATGGTGAACCCTGGGTCTACCACTGAAACCTTGGTCATCCAATTTGATCAAGAGAAGTTTAAGTAACTTCTCTTCGAGAGTGGTTCAAGCCCTACCAGTGCACGCAAGCACGGGAAGATCTCCATGGCTAGGTCTCCTCTAGCCGTAGCTCGGAAACAAGTCCCTGAAGGGACAGAGAAGGCCATCTGTTGGCGTAATTCAGCCTCAATAAAGACTGAATTAACTTCACCCAATACTTGCAGGCTAGGCGTGAAGCTAAATCAGTCCCAAGGGCTCTCTGGATTGAAAATTCCAAATCAGCCTTATGCGAGGCTAAAGAGTCTCCCGCTTCAGCTTTGACAGAATCAAGAGTAGTCCCTGAAAAATCACCTAGAGGGGGTGTGAATAGGTGATTATGCTAATCTAATGAACTTAATGCGGAATTTAAAAACTAATTGTAATAACAAGAGATGCACACTCAAACAAGCCAAGAAAATAATTATGAATGAACAATATAAATTTATGCAAGGCACAATAGTAAAGAGAGAGAGAGATAGAATAAGAGCTAAGGGATCAAGCGCAAACAACAAGATATGTTTCGAGGTTCGAGCACCCAGCTCTACATCCCCGCCTTCACCCAGAAGGATTTTAAGTCCACTAGCTTGTCCACAAAGGACCCCTACAAAGGGAACCTCCACCGAGGATTTGGGGCAATAACAATTACAAGGAGTACCCAACTCCTCTCCTTACAAACACAACCTCCTCCTTGAGGCACAACTCCAAGCCAACAACAATCACCTCACAACTTGAGGGATTAGTACAAACCAATACAAGGATCACCTCATAACTTGAGGGATACAACCCAAAGGCACAAAGCCAAGAAAAGATTGGGTTTACAACTTGGTGGTCTAAATAACAACCACAAACAATCTCTTTCTCCCACACAAAGATCCTATAGAATAAGAAAGTAGATGTAGCTCAAGTGTGGAGAAAACCAATGGAATGGAAATCAAAATCACAAAGAAAATCCTTGGGAAAAACTGAAACCAAGATATAGAAGTTGAATCAAAACTCTTTTCCCAAAAACCTTTTCTTTGATATTCCAAACCCTAACAAAAACACCAAATAGATTGATCAATATAAAGCCCAAAAACTTCTTTTGATTGCTGTGAAAACACTAGAGAGTCAGGAAAAATTCGCACAAAAAATCTTGTAGAAAACTGGCCATTAATGGGGTATTTATAGCCCCCAGAAAAATATAGCCGTTGGCAGCAGAAACTGCCAAAAATGACCTTCCGGTCGACCGTGCGGTCGACCGGCCAACGGTCACATTTTGACCGTTGCCAGCTACCGGTCGACCGCCCGGTCGACCGAAATAAACAGAGAGCTCTGCTCTCAGACCCGGTCGACCGCTCGGTCGACCGTGTCAAGTGCCAGCCAGACGTGCACAAGTCTGTGCACGTCGGTCGACCGTTAGGTCGACCGGCTACTGGCTCAGTCGACCGTACGGTCGACCGACCTAGCCTGTCAGGCACAGAACAGGGTCAGAAAAATATGTTAAAATATTTTTAGTAAATCTTGTAAAATACTTAAAAATCCCCAAAAATAGTTTTATCATTTTGCATTGATATATAAACATGTGATAAAAATTACAACTCAAATATCATGCAATTTGAACTATTTTTGTGTTATAGAAATTTTGCCAAGAACCAAGAACTGTATTTTCTAAAACTTGGATTTTTGAATAGAAAATACGTTTTGTCCAAAACTCATCCAAATACAAAAACATGATATTAAACAACATTGAAGCATAATGCATATAGATAGAAATCAATATACATGAAACATATATATCATAGTTTTTGTCTATTATTCCAAAAATGAGTTTTGTTAAAACACAAAACCTAAAACACATGAATAGGTATATCAAAGTAAGTTTGTCTAAGTAGTTGAAGCATGCATGTATATAGAACAAATCTAATATACATTAAACCATGTAAACTTGTTTTGATATAATATCTATTCATGAAAACCAAGATCGGTTAAACCTAAAACCGAAAAATCGAAAACCAATATTCAAAACATGAAACGTGTGTGTTGTGAACTTGAGCATATCATACTATTCTAATCTTTACAATTTGGATATAAACACAAAACTAAACTAGGTACCGAAGTCTTCTTGTAGAGCGCAATCTCCAAGCCGACTCGATCCAAAACTCCTTGATCCACCGAGCAAGTGCTATATATGATCTTTGACGCTCGGGCTCTTGAATCAACATGTGAAAGCTTCCAAATCATCTTGTTGAAGCTAATCACCTACTAATAACTTGATTAATGATCTGAAACTAAAATCACAAGATTATTAGTACACATAACTACATGAGTTAATCATCATCAAAACTAGAGTGGAAGGCCTCTGGGCCAACAATCTCCCCCTTTTTGATGATGACAAAACTCATGGAGTTATATATGCATGGATCAAAGTTAAGCTTCAAAGAAACTCCCCCTTAACTCATGCATAAACAAATAAAAAGGTTCTAGATACCAATGAAATGTTCAAAAACAAAACATGCTCTAGATACCAATTAAAATTAAACTTAATATATGCAAAACATAAACATGCATATATAAACCAAAATCTTTCTCCAATAATTCTCTCCCTTTTTGTCAATCATCAATAAAGGGGTAAAAACCAAAACAAAACAAAATCTTCTCTTCCTTTTTTTTTAATACAAAGAAACAATCTTCGATAAGGGGTAAAAGCAAAATCAAATCAACAAATTTTCTCCCCCTTTTTGTTCGAAACAAAGAATCAATAAAAGGTTAATAAAAATAATATTTTTCCCCTTTTGTCTAAAACAAAAACAAACCAATTAGGGGTGACAATCAATTAAGGTACCAATTAAAAATATGTCAAAGAATAGCATCTTGATACCAATTGAAAGGAAACAAACAAAAAAATATTGATACCAATTTTAAGCAAAACACATGAAAATCTTGATATCAATTGAATAAACATAATAAATTTTGAATTGTCTAAAAAATTTTGATACCAATTGTAAATAATTTTCATTTTGAACATATGATACCAAATTTAAATTTTCAATCATAAAGTATGGGAGTACAAATACCAATTAAAAGACAAAATTAAATTTTCTCCCCCTTTATGAAATACTAACTAAAACAATGCGTAGGCTTGATACCAATTTAAAAGTAATCAATTAAAACAAAATTGAAACTCAAGCTTAGCATAAACACAAACATATATATGTATGGAAAATAGATACCAATTTAAATTGATATTCTTGGAATTGAAAGCATACATACATACAAACATATATGAGTATACAAGAAAGGTCAAAATTGATACCATTGAAAGAATTCAATGATACCAATTGAAATAACAATAAGATCAAGTGTATATCTCATATTACTACCACCCAATCATGGTTCAAGTTTTAAATGATTTTCATTTTATAGCATACATGAACATGATCTCCCTTCCAACCTCCCATAGAAGGTAGGGGTTTTCAAAAATAGATTTGAAAATGTAGTATGTTTGAAAGTCTCTACCAAAAGAAGAATACGAACTAGTTAAATGGGAAATCTTGTTAACTAGTACGAAATCCTTCAAGTAAGGAATAAAACAAAATTGTTTTTCATGAAACACATGTAAATCACATGATTACTAAACACTCAAAATCCATAAAGCCCATATCATAGTCTCATGAAAACAAATCATGAGTAAATTAATAAAGTGAGTGAGCAAGTGTAATGTGACACATATCAACATGAAAATATTCAATTAAGCTCATATGAATTCCTTAAAAACATGAAAACATAAGAAACTAGATTTTCATTACAAATTGAAATTACCTAAAAATATGAAAATCATCAAAACAATTTAAACTTCAAGGCATATGTATGTCATGTACAAACTAAAGTATACATACATATCCTAAACATAATGAGTCCACAAAAGTATATGCATGAAGGCACGTGGCTCAAGGATGTACATGTATAATCAATAGTTTGGACAAGATAGATATATACATGAAGTTAAACATAAACACATGGAAACATGAAAAACTAAATTTTCATTAAAACAAATTTCATTTCAAGGTATATGTATGATTTGTCAACTCAAGAAGTATACATACATATCCCTAAACATAATTGAGTTCATATATATAGATTTGCATGAAAGGCAAATGACTCAAGGGTATACATGTATATCTTAAAGTTTGGCAAAATTACACATATACATGAAATGAAAACTCATACACATAAAACAAATCCAAAAATAGGAATACAAGTTTAAAATGCATGAATCATCAAAACTAGGCTATACTAGCACATTTAATGGGTGCAAATAAGCATCCAAGTACAAACATATATAAAGATTTATTTGTGTCTCACTACATGTACAAGTATAAATTCTAGTCTTAATGAAAACTAACATCTAAACAAGTAATCAAATCATTAAGTATAAAACAGGATATAAATCAACATGAAATCATAAACATGATCATTATGTAAATCCACATGCTATTAGAATCAAGATATACATAATAGCCAAACAATGGTGAGAACACAACAAATGGGTCTATCTAAACATGGGTGATCTCAAAAGCTATACATGCATGTCAAAGGTCTAATAAACATGGCATTCAACATACTAAACAAAACATGATTCAATAAAATAAAAATCATAAACATCCACATGATCATTATGTATATGCATGTGCATTAGATCTAGGGCATACATATTAGTTTAAACAATGTGAGAACACTAATATAGATCCATATAAAACATGGGTGTCTCAAGTAACTAAACATGTATATCACTAATCTAATGATCATGGCATAATCATAATAATCAACAAACATTAAAACGTGCTATAAACAATAATATGAAAGGCATGCAAATAAAAACGGGCGTTAGAGAATGATGCCAAAACCGATGAAGGCACCTCTCTAGTTCTCCAAACCAATGGTGGTCCTTCTCCACCAAACTTCCCTTGAAAGTGATGCATCCAAATTTGTTTTCTTTTAAGCACGGAACGCATCCACTCCAAGGCACCAATACTCTCACGTTATGCGAGAGCTTCCACCTACATCAAAAAGCATAGAGGTGGTCTTTGGTACCCATTTCCTTTTGGGTCCACGGGGGTTAGTATCTTTTCTAACCCAAACAAGATTAGTTGCTAAATTTTCATGATAAACACGATCATAACAAAAACTAGCAAGGTGGCCTTTTCGACCACAATGTGTACACGTGTACACATGAGCATACATGTTATAGTTGTGTCCGTGATGAGCATGTGTATGCCGTGATGGGTGTACATGTAAAGATGGAATTTGTTTCTTGCGAACCAAGGTTTCCAAGCGTGTATAATTCAAAGTACATTGGCTCAAAGTGGAGCCCAAACATTCAAGACTTTTCTTCAAAATATTATATCATTTTCAATAGTAGAAGATAAAGTGGAGCATGCAAAAGGTGTGCTAGAAGAAGAAGCTACACTAGTATGGCACACATGAGAATCTATATCAATTTTTAAGATTCATTTTTCTTCAAAACTAAATTCAATTCTTTTGTAATGAAATCAATTTCATTTTTCAAAACAAGGTTATCTTTTAAAACAAAATCCAATTTTGAAGATAAAACCTCATTGTTTTTCACAACATCATTACAATCATTTTTGCTTTTCAAAACATCAATCTCTTTTAGGGCAAGGTCTAGTTGAGATCTTAGTGAGTCACGTTCACTAGTAATCTCTTCCTTCTCTTGCAAAACGATTCAAAATTAGAAACACAAATCCTTTAATTCATTTTTCAAAACAAGATTATCCTCTTTCAAAAGTTTGTGTTTTTTCAAGAAATTTTCAAGCTTCGTGGCAAGTTCCATATTTAAAGTTTGAGCTTCTAAACAACCATAGCAATAGGAACTAGAGCAATCATCTAGTTGAGAATCCGATTGTACCTCAAGGGAGTTTTTCCCTTGGACCATGAGGCAATGCTCGTCGGACTTGTCTCTCCTAGATCTCCTTAACTTGTTGATAATCACGGGTAGCTCGGGAGACGTCAAGATACTCCAAACTGCAAAAGCCGAGTCATAACGACCAAACACATATAAAAGATCTTCATTGAGAGATGCTCTAAGTGTTTTAAGTGCTAATGCATTGACCTTTTTATGCTTGCTACTATTAGGGAAGGATTCCATAGTGGAGGCTTGATAAACTAGATGTCCTAGTCTTTTCAAATGATTACTCATATTGGCCTTCCAAACATCAAGTCTAAAAAAATCAAACATAGGAGGGCTATCCATGAGTGCAACTATATATGTGCAAATGAACAATGCAAATGAAGATTAGCAAACCAAGATCTCACTCCTAGGTGGTTAAACCTAAATATCAGGAGCGGAGGCTCTGATACCAATTGAAAAATCACCTAGAGGGGGGTGAATAGGTGATTATGCTAATCTAATGAACTTAATACGGAATTTAAAAACTAATTGCAATAACAAGAGATGCACACTCAAACAAGCCAAGCAAATAATTATGAATGAACAATATAAATTTATGCAAGGCACAATAGTAAAGAGAGAGATAGAATAAGAGCCAAGGGATCAAGCGCAAACAACAAGATATGTTTCGAGGTTCGAGCACCCAGCTCTACATCCCCGCCTTCACCCAGAAGGATTTTAAGTCCACTAGCTTGTTCACAAAGGACTCTCACAAAGGGAACCTCCACCGAGGATTTGGGCAATAACAATTACAAGGAGTACCCAACTCCTCTCCTTACAAATACAACCTCCTCCTTAAGGCACAACTCCAAGCCAACAACAATCACCTCACAACTTGAGGGATTAGCACAAACCAATACAAGGATCACCTCACAACTTGAGGGATACAACCCAAAGGCACAAAGCCAGAAAAGATTGGGTTTACAACTTGGTGGTCTAAACAACAACCACAAACAATCTCTTTCTCCCACACAAAGATCCTATAAAATAAGAAAGTAGATGTAGCTCAAGTGTGGAGAAAACCAATGGAATGAAAATCAAAATCACAAAGAAAATCCTTGGGAAAAACTGAAACCAAGATATAGAAGTTGAATCAAAACTCTTTTCCCAAAAATCCTTTTCTTTGATATTCCAAACCCTAGCAAAAACACCAAATAGATTGATCAATATAAAGCCCAAAAACTTCTTTTGATTGCTGTGAAAACACTAGAGAGTCAGGAAAAATTCGCACAAAAAATCTTGTAGAAAACTGGCCATTAATGGGGTATTTATAGCCCCTAGAAAAATATAGCCGTTGGCAGCAGAAACTGCCAAAAATGACCTTCCGGTCGACCGTGCGGTCGACCGGCCAACGGTCACATTTTGACCGTTGCCAGCTACCGGTCGACCGCCCAGTCGACCGAAATAAACAGAGAGCTCTGCTCTCAGACCCAGTCGACCGTGTCAAGTGCCAGCCAGACGTGCACAAGTCTGTGCACGTCGGTCGACCGTTAGGTCGACCGGCTACTGGCTCAGTCGACCGTACGGTCGACCGACCTAGCCTGTCAGGCACAGAACAGGGTCAGAAAAACATGTTAAAATATTTTTAGTAAATCTTGTAAAATACTTAAAAATCCCCAAAAATAGTTTTATCATTTTGCATTGATATATAAACATGTGATAAAAATTACAACTCAAATATCATGCAATTTGAACTATTTTTGTATTATAGAAATTTTGCCAAGAACCAAAAACTGTATTTTCTAAACTTGAATTTTTGAATAGAAATACGTTTTGTCCAAAACTCATCCAAATACAAAAATATGATATTAAACAACATTGAAGCATAATGCATATGGATAGAAATCCAATATACATGAAACATATATATCATAGTTTTTGTCTATAATTCCAAAAATGAGTTTTGTTAAAACACAAAACCTAAAACACATGAATAGGTATATCAAAGTAAGTTTGTCTAAGTAGTTGAAGCATGCATGTATATAGAACAAATCTAATATACATTAAACCATGTAAACTTGTTTTTGATATAATATCTATTCATGAAAACCAAGATCGGTTAAACCTAAAACCGAAAAACTGAAACCAATATTCAAAACATGAAACGTGTGTGTTGTGAACTTGAGCATATCATACTATTCTAATCTTTACAATTTGGATCTAAATACAAAACTAAACTAGGTACCGAAGTCTTCTTGTAGAGCGCAATCTCCAAGCCGACTCGATCTAAAACTCCTTGATCCACCGAGCAAGTGCTATATATGATCTTTGACGCTCGGGCTCTTGAATCAACATGTGAAAGCTTCCAAATCATCTTGTTGAAGCTAATCACCTACTAATAACTTGATTAATGATCTGAAACTAAAATCACAAGATTATTAGTACACATAACTACATGAGTTAATCATCATCAAAACTAGAGTGGAAGGCCTCTGGGCCAACAGTCACTGACCACAAGACTACTCTAGCCCCTCACAAGACTCAACTTTGCTCCTCCCGCGAAGCTAAAGGCAAAGCACTCCTCTATGCTACCAGCAAAGTTGTCACAACTTCGCTTTCTGCAAAGAGCTGCATATTACAACACCCTCTGGTGCTAACAGCGAAGCTAAAGCAAAGCACTCCTCTTTGTTACCAACGAAGCTGCCGTAACTTCGCTTTCTGCTCTGAGTTGTGAAGCTACAGCACCCTCTGGTGCTAACAGCGAAGTTACTTCACTTAAAGGAAAGCATTGTACAGCAGTGCTAAAGCACTAAGTGCTCAGATAGCTTCGCCTCACGGCGAAGCTATGCCTTCAACCGAAAGTCAGCCTTTAAGGCTAAGTTTAGGGCTAAGCCTAAGACTTTTTAGTCTATCTGAGCTAACTTTTAGCCTCCCTGAGTCCCTGTGTTAGATCGATTAGGTCAGATCAATACAGACTTGCAGGAATTTTTGAGCAACAAGTGAAAATCCAGCCTTGAAGAACAAGCTCGCATCTCACCATCCCAGTGTGAACGAGCGGGGTGCCAACTGG
Organism: Agave tequilana; assembly: GCA_038442645.1. Lineage (NCBI taxonomy): Eukaryota > Viridiplantae > Streptophyta > Magnoliopsida > Asparagales > Asparagaceae > Agave > Agave tequilana. The sequence goes on from JAVJIF010008538.1 coordinate 27,002, forward strand.
TGACTGTTCATTCAGCAGATTATTGCTTGGTGCCAATCCCCACAACGCCTCTTCCAAACAAGCCATCGGTATTCGACCATTTGTCAGCCCTGACCTACGAAGAATTCAAGTCTAGGAGGAAGAGGAAAGCCAGGAAACCTCAACTCGCCGCGGTATCTGTCAACGTGACAAGTAGAGGAAGAGATCTGGCATAATCTCAAAGAGGAAGACAGGAGGTTCGTGCACCCTCAGTCAGTTCCCCAGACCTTGACTATAACCCATGCTCAAGTCAGGTTCTGATTGAACCCGAAGGTGCCTTTCGAGGTACCCGTTTTGGGGTTGCGATACCCTACAACTATGGACAGCCCTCTTCTTCCAGAGCAATGTCACCAGAGCTGCTGAGAAGCCTTTTTCAATTGTCGGACAATGAAGGAGAAGCCAGTGGATATGCTTCTTCCGCTTCTATCAGCTCCGAGCAAATGGGAATGATTTTTGTCAACATGGCCGATAACAACCTCGATGAAAATCTCTGTCGGTGAATGGAGGCACAAGAGCAGACCTCCAGACTCAGCAAGAAGCCTTGAAAAATATCCAACAGATGTTCACTAGCTCTTAGTCAACAGAACATCAACAACACCATTAGCAATTGCAATGAGAAAGATTATAACAACGATGAACATTCTAAGACTGAGAAGTCAAAGGAAAGCTCCTCGATTGATGCCGAGGTAATCAAGGGCATCCAAGCTCAGATTGCATCTCTAGTTCAGAGAGATAAGCTAAAGAAAGTAGGGATGATGCATTCTTACCCGTTGGAATATGGCTCAGTTCCCCTATCCACCAAAGTTCAAGCCACCTACATTACATATGTATGATAGCAAGAGCTCGACGAATCAGCACATCTATTACTTTTGATAGCAAACTGGCAACGTGATAGACAACGATGCTGTCATGGCTAGACTATTTATTGGTATCCTTAGGGATAGCCTTTGATTGGTTCAGGAGTCGACCCAGCGGGTCCGTCAATTCTTGAGTTGACCTAAAAACCCGATTCCTCTCTCAATTCTATGAGGATGACACCAAGGTAACTATGGATAAGCTCCTCTCGATAGTCCAGAATGGAGGGGACCCCTATGAGACTATATTGAGAAGTTTCGCAACTTTTCTCTTATGTGCCCCACTGGTATGCCATTGCCCATGCTACTCCAGACTTGTCAGCATCATTTTCTCCACAAAGTGGAAATTTGTATTGGATCTGTTAAAGTCCATACATGGAAAGAGCTTACCAAGGAAACTGAGATAGTTGATAAATCGGCTAAAAAGTTTAAACCCTCAGTGCCCAAGAACAAATGAGGGGTTAATACCAAGGAGTGTGATGCAGCCCAATTTTTTCAACCAAAAGGAAAGAAATCATGGTTATTGAGCTATCAGGGACAGCCCAACTAAAGTAGAAAGGCAGCACAAGTGGCAATCAGGAATTCAAATTTTTCACCAAAGGTTTATTCCTTCAAAGACGAGCAGGTAGTGACAATTTTTCACTTACTTCACAAGATAATAAGCTCAAATTACCTGAAGTTCGGCGACGTAATGAAGTAGGGCATACAAACGATGCCAACTACTGCCACTTTCACAAATGGTGCATCATCCCACCAGCAAATGCTTTGTCCTCTAGGACAAGATCCAAGCATTAGTGGACGCTGGAGTTCTGACTCTCAAGTCAGAGCAAAAGAAAGTCACTCCAAATATGGTGACTCTCAATTTCGAGACCATCCCGAAAATGATGGTTCAAGATGGAGTAACCCTAGTCCCTAAAACCAGACTGGATGTTATCAACCCAATGGCGAAAGTATAGAAAGCCAAAGGCCTCGTTCCAATAACGAAAAAAATCTAGGTAAATCATGTGGGTTCACCCAGATATCGTCAAATATGAGAATGGGAATCCAGCAAGCTCAAGCTCAAAGGCAAGTTATGTAACACCATCTCTCTTGCAACAAATGATGACACTGTGACTATAACTTCTCTCAGTGACTCAAAGTGGAGAAGTTTGCCTTGGCGGCACAGCCCGCTACCTCACAACTAGTAGACACCTAGTCTGGAAAGCCATACATGCGTCAGTACGACCAGACTCCTGATGAGACACAGCAGCCAACGATGTCAGGAACAACTGCACTAGTCTAGACTTCGGCACCACCCCCACCACTGGACAAAGGAAAGTAAAAGGGGTCCTATTCGACAAATCTTTAAAGAAGGAACCTCCAAAGGGGCTCAACGCTCCTTTTTGCTTTGATATATTAGCACAGCTTGCCAATATTCTGGCTCGTATACCTTTGTATAAGCTACTTTGCCTCTCAAGAAGACAAGGGAGGCACTTAGGGATGCACTTGCTGACTCAGAAAACTTTCTGACACAAGTGCCGGCAATTCCTACTGATGACGATGGGATTCTATGCCCCCAATGTCATTTGGTGCACGGCAGGTGCCATCCATCACCTTCACTCCTGAGGACATGCTCCTCAAAGATAACAAACATGATAGACCTCTATACTATAATGGGTATATTAGTTCTACATGTATCGAGAGTATCCAAGTAGATCTGGGGTCTGCTCTCAGCATCATCCCAAAGAGACTTCTCTACTTCCTGGGTATCCCGCTTAGCTGGCTATCTACCACCACTACAACCATCTATGGCTTCAACACCAGGAGTAGTCACCCTCTAAGTAAGATTCGTTCCTGATGCCAAGTTAAAAAACATGAAATCAGAAGTAACATGCTACGTCGCTGACACTGACACGTCTTACAATCTCTTACTCAGGCGACCATGGATCCATGCCAACTGGATCATCCCTTTCACACTGCACCAGTACTTCAAATATGTGGGAGACGTTGCTGTGGTCTGAATGGTATTCGCTGAAGTGCAACCGTTCAAAGGAGTGAAAAACTACTTCACTGATTCCCTCCTCTACCAGAGAATATCGAGCCACTGAAGCAGTCATTGCTCGATGACCTCGACAGTGGCAAGGAGGTGGACTCAGAATCAGAAGAAGATATGCCAGCTACTATTGGTGTAGAACCAATTATAGCATATCTAGATGGTTTTTGATTGTAATAAGCTCGCTGAAAATGAGGGTGAATGGGTTCTTAATGAGAATATTATTTTTGATTACTTTTTGTGTCTTGAGGATGTATCTGTCAATGTTAGGTCTTCACACATGTCTTTACTAATCTCGAAAATGGCATGCATGCATATTCAGGACAAAGGGTTTGTCTTCATTGTCCCTCCTTGTAAAAGGGACCATTCACCAATCATCTTTGGCAGAGGCTGGGTTCAAGCCTCGACGTCTAGAGAATCAGACGATGACTAGGAAACCTCATAATTCTTTCATTACACACGGTCAGCACACCGCGTGATGAAAAGAATAAGGTACAACTTGAATCGCGAAGATGACCTGAATTTCGGTAAAGGGCGATGCATACCTTTGCAGCCTTTCATAACTGAAGGAAAACTTCCCAACTATTATGACCGCATGCGCAGAGGTTGGGATATGCCATCCCGCCTCTACAGTCAGAACCTGAGTCTGATGGATCTCTATCATCGCAATCTTCAGATTCATCCAGCTGGGACTCTGATGGCAGTGTGGGGGTAGACTTCAAAAAGCTCTTCGCCAACATGACATCTATCAGTCAGACAGAGCAAGACGGAGACAATGAGCCATTCGACACTGATTCTTGGGCTCAACAATATGATCTTTAATGGGAGAAATGTTTCGAGCAACGCGAACCTCTGACCGAAGATAAGGTTAGCCCAGTCGACATGGGTGATCAAGCACACCTAAAGCTCATCTCTATAAGTGAAAACCTATCGCAATAGAGAAACAAGACCTCATATCCCTCATACGGGAGTATATTGACGTCTTTACTTAGAGCTATGAAGACATGCTTGACCTCGATCCTCAGGTGGCTATGCACCATCTTAATATCAAACTGGATGCTAAACTAACTAAGCAGCAACAAAATGGTTTCGACCTGACATCATGGAAGCAATTGAAACCAAAGTTTATAAACTCATCGAATACAGCTTCATTCGAGAGGAACAGCACCCATACTGGGTTGCTAATATTGTCCATGTGCTTAAGAAAATGGAAAGATTAGAGTCTACATCGACTTCCATGATCTCAATGCAGCCTATCCTAATGATGAGTTTTCGTTGCCCATTATTGATATCATGATTGACAACACTTGTCGCTTCAAAAGGATGTCCTTCATTTATGGCTTTTTAGAGTACAATCAAATTAAGGTGCACCCGGATGATGAGAAGTATACATCATTCAGAACACCATTGGGGATATACTGTTACATAATAATGTCTTTCGGATTGAAGAATGCATGTGCCACTTATCAACGTGCCATGAGCACAATATTTCGTGATCATCTACAAAAATGGTGGAATGTTATGTTGATGACATTGCAGTCAAAAGTCCCAACAAAAACACCCATCTCGATGATCTGAGAACGGTGTTCAACATCATGCGGGCTCACCAACTGAAGATGAACTTGATTAAATCATTCTGAGAGTGTCGAGTGGCAAGTTCCTTGAATTCATAGAAATATCCAAAGAAATTGATCTTGACCCCGATATTGTTGAGGCAATTCAGGGCATGCAACCACAGAAGACCCTCAAAGAGCTCAGAGGCCTACAAGGCAGGCTTGCCCATATCCAAAGATTCATCGCAAATCTCTCAGGCCGTTGTCAATCGTTTACACGGTTAATGAAAAAACACATCTCCTTCTTATGAGATGAAGCTTGCCAAAAGGTTTTCGAAGATATCAAAGAATATCTTACCAAGGCTGGTGGCTCCTGTTTCGAAAAAATCATTCATGCTCTATGTGCGAGCTATGGACCACTCTCTGGGCACTCTTTTTGCACAGCAGAATGATGAAGGTTGCGAACTGGTCATCTACTACTTGAGCAGAACTCTGATCGGGAGCGAATCTCGATATAACTCCATTGAGGAGTGTCTAGCTCTCATCTCGCTATCCAAAAGACACAACATTATTTGGTTGGCCAAACTATACATGTCATTTCAAGAGTCAATCCCTTGTGCATTCTCATGACGAAACTGGGGTCCTTGAACTCTAGACTAGCTAATTGGGCCATTCTACTGTCCCAATACGACATGACTTTTGTTCCCTAAAAGTTGGTCAAAGGATAAGTTCTCGCAGGCTTTCTGGCAGCCCATCCAATTTCGAAAATGTCAAAACTACACACAGACATTCCGGACGAGGTCATCGAAGTCAATATGACCTCAAAAGATGAAGTATGGCAGATGTTCTTTGACGGTGCATCAAAAAACAGGCCCTACAGGTAAGATCATTGCTGAAGTGGGGGTAATATTTTGTCTCTCGCCTGAGAATCATGTTCTTCCTCGTGCATTTTCATTAATAAAGCTCTGCTCTAATAACGTAGCTGAGTACAATACTTTGCTCATTGACCTTCAGGTCACTCAACAAAAGGGGGTACAATACCTTGAAGCTTATGGTGACTCCAATTAATTATCAACCAAGTCAAAGGAGAGTATGAGGTCCGCCATGAGGATCTGATACCTTACCATCATGCAGCCATCAAGTTAGCCAACTTATTTAATGGCTTCTACATTAGCCATATGCCTCGCCTCCTAAATACAAAGGCAGATGCTTTACCTACATTCGTGGCCACATTAGCCTTGCTAACACCCCTTATCGTCTTACGGTAGCTACTCGTCATCTCTTCTGTTTTGAAGTACGATTTAGAGGTTAGCGAAGTTTATACAACCTCGACAAACTTTGAACTAAGAGATTGGCGATTCTGATCATCGACTACGCTTTGCATGACATACTGCCCGATGATCCAAGAGAAGCGGCTTTTGTTCAACAAAGATCTACTCGATTCTACTACGATACAGTGGTGAAGACGATGTACCGCCATTCATACGATAGTATACTTCTTGTTGTTTGACTAGCTGGAAAGCACGAGAGGTACTTAAAGAGGCCTATGATGGCACATGTGGAGCTCACCAATCAGGCCGATAGCTCAAGGACCGACTGCACTGACTCGGCTATTATTGGCCAACCATGATCGCTGACATAGTTGAATACGTAAGAAGGTGTAAGGCCCATCAAATTCATGCAGATTTCATACACTAACTCCCAGAGATACTCCCCATAGTCACTTCATGGCCATTTGAAGCATGGAGATTTGACATTGTAGGACCTATCAGTCCTCTGACGGTAAAAAGTCATCAGTTTATCCTTACAATAACTGATTACTTCTTAAAATAAGCAGAAGCCACACGGTTCACTGAAGTTAAAACCACAAATGTAGTCAACTTCATCAAACACCGTGTCATCCACTAATTTGGTGTCCCCAGGCAGATCATCTACGAGAATGGTCCCCAATTTTCAAGCCATTGTTCTACCTGTTTTGTGACAAGTACCGGATTCAGATTGTGGCTTCAAGTGCTTACAACCCTGCCGCCAACAGGTTAGCAGAGGCGTTCAATAAGACGATCATCAAGCTCCTTAAATAGTTTATTTCTTCAGGCAAATGAGATTGGAACGAGAAGCTCTGTGAATGTCTTTGGGCTTACCAAATAACGGTCTGAACTCGTACAAGCAATATGTCTTTTCTCTAGTTTACGGGTATGAAGCAGTCATGCCTCTGGAGATACAAATGCCATCACTTCGTGTTGCTCTGGCAACCAAGATGACAGAAGGAGATAATGACCGTTTACATCTTCAAGAGATGGAAGCGTTGGATGAGAAGCGACTACAAGCTCAACAGCGCATTGAGTTGTACCAAGCTCGAATCTCTAAGGCCTTCAACAAAAAGGTCAAGGAGAGAGTCTTTTAGGAAGAAGATTTGGTCCTAACTATCAGGCAATCTATGGTCATGATACACAAGACCAAAGGCAAATTTCAACCTAAATGGGAGGGATCCTTTATGGTAGAGACAGTCTACTCGAATGGAGCATACCGCCTACCGAATCCATACGGCGACACGCTCATTATGCCAATCAATGGCAAGTTCTTGAAGAAATACTATCACTGATCATGTTAACATTATGCCTCTGATCAAGAAAGTTATGTACATGACCACGTTAATATTAAACCTCTGGCCATTAAGACAGATTTGTCTGACTGTTTTTTCTACAAGAAATCCTTCGTCCTCGAGCGGAATCAATATCATCTCCACTCCTCTTGGGATTCTGAGTGACATCCAGCTATTATGATATAGGATGTTAACATCAAAAAGAAGATAAAGACAAAATTTCTGATTTTAGTCTTATCATTCTTCTTACTTTGAAGTTAAGCGTGCTTAAACGATAATATTAAGCGTTTTTCTTCCCGATCTTCCCATGCTGATCTAAAAAGATAGAGACTATTCAATATATAAGAGAAAGCATGTCTCCAATCATTTCTCCGCCTCTGTTATTCATCGAATCACAATTTGGTTTCACAATGACCTCAATCGAGCTGAGTTCATTGAAGAAGATTTGTGACACATCTCGGTGGAACCTTTTCACCGTCTTCACATTCATATCTGAATTCAGTGATCAGCTGCAAACCTGAGTCTTAGCCATATTGAACATAAAATGAAGCTTTACAAGGAACCTCGACTTAATCGATAAGTTCCCTTTGGGGCTTATGTTCCATGTCTCGACTTAACAATCGGCTGAGAACAAGAATCCCGATTAAAGTGACACTTCACCAGGATTTTGACTTACTCGACAAATTCCACACGAAGTTTAATTTTAACTCTTTAGTCTCCAAAAAGATTATAGAGGTCACCTATAGAACACAGAAAGATCCACTTCAAATGGTATGATCCGAAGCCTTCGGTGAATAAGGCTAGAGGAAATATTGGCTTCTAAGCCTAATATAAAATCCTTGACAACTCATCACGCTGAGGGGAATAGCATGGTCAGCCCGACTAACGGTAGTTGGTAAAGATACACCAAATCTGTTGATAGCTGAGGGTTTGCTAAAAATTCTAAAGGACCTAATCTCATTTGATTCTTCATAATTCTTTACCAATTCTCTTTCATGGAATGGTGGATCCACAAAGCAAATAGGTCATGTTAAAGTTTTCATCTCTGATTTTTCCTTCATTTTTGGAGTATTATTCTCCTATTCCCAAGCAGGAGTGCTTTGATTCCTAAACAAATTTTGGGAGCATTGTCTCCTATTCTGCGGTAGAATTCATTGGCAATATTCTTATATTTTGCGAAGAATAGTCAATTCCATCAAAGTTTCTTGTCAATTCCTGTCCATGAAATTGTAGGACCGCATCAAACTGTAATCATTTTCCCAGCAAAATGAAATACAGATCAAGCATGTCACATTAAAATTAAACCTTTAACAGTAAAACCTTTGAATATCCTCGACGGATCCTCCTAATATCACCAACGAATTGGAACTCCACCTGTCATTCTCCACCATAGAATGGTGGGCCCACTTAAATTGTTGTTACCTTAATAGCACATTAACCCTTGTGCAAGTTAACATCAAACCTCTGACAAGTCACTCTGGTGAATCCCCAAGCGGAGAATTTGTTACGATCATTTCGGGCAAAATCTCTTTTTGAAATTCCCAACAAGGAATTTGTATCATATCTCCCCGAGCTTGATTGTCATGTTAACCTTACACCTCTGACAAATCTTTAAAACATGGGATCCTTTTAACTCCCCAGCGAGTTATTAACAGATTCCCCTCGGAGTCTTTTCAGTCCCCGGTGGACTCTTTGATTGTTATGTTAATACTTATCTCTGAAAATTCTTTAAAGTATTTCCTTACGAAATCTGCAGAAATGTTAATCCTTTTTAACTCTCCAATGAGTTTTTAATATATTTCCCTCAGAATCATTTTAGTCCCCAGTGGACTATTTGATTATCACGTTAACATTATACCTCTGACAATTCTTTTAAAACTCCTCCAAGGAAACGCTAAATCTCCACAGAGTATCAAATCACATTCCCCAATGAAATAACGCCCTTTTGTCGTTATGTCCAGTTCGCCACCTCTGAACAGTAAGATCCTAAGTTTGGTGGTTTCTCAATCGGTTATGTTCATGTTACCTCTAAACGCCAGATAGTCAAGTTTTATCTTCTAGTCCAGTAGGGACTACTCTTTTGCCGTTATGTCCAATTCACCACCTCTGAATGACAGGGTTCTGAGTCTGGTGTCTCTTAGTCGGTTATGTCCAGTTTATCACCTCTAAACAGACAGATGCCCGGATCTCTTTCCTTTCATAGTACTCAAACTATTATGTCCTGTTCGCCACCTCAGAACAGACGAGTCCATAACCTTATTCTCTTTTTCCTCCTGTTAGGGCTGGGAGTTCTTACTGTCAGGTTAATACGACTACCTCTGAACAGCGAATTGTGAGCCTGGTGTCTCTTATTTGATCATGTCCAATCTATCATCTTTGAACTGACGAGTGCTCAGATTCAATTCACCTTTGTAATCTCCGGTGGGCTAGCTGCTAAGTTAATAGGACTACCTCTGGCAGTGGATTCAGAATTTAGTGTGTCAGTCTATCATGTCCAGTTTATCACATCTGAATAGACAGGTCCCTAAAATCAGGTTCACCTTTTCGTTGTCGTCATGTCCAGTTCACCACCTCTGAACAACAAAATTTTGAGCTTAGTGGCTTCTCAATCGATCATGTCCAATTCATCGCCTATGAACCAATAGATAGCCAGGTTTTGGCTTGTCGTTTACTGTTATATCCAATTTCTCACCTCTAAACAGTAAACATCTCGAGTTTAGTAATCTCTAATCGGTTATGTCCAGTCCATCACCTTTGAACCGACGATTACCCAATCATCCTTCCTTTGTCGTTATGTCCAGTTTGTCACCTCTAAACGATAAATTTTTAAACTTGGTGGCTTCTCAATCAGTTATGTCCAGTTCATTACCTTTGAAATGACAGATAGTAAGTCTCATCTTTTTTTTTTGTCATCATGTCCAGTTTGTCACCTCTGAATGGTAAAGTTCTGATTCAGGTATTTCTCAATCGGTCATTTTCAATCCATCACCTCTGAACCGTTGATGTCCGAATTTCATCTTCTAGTCCCTTGTGGACTTCCCTTTGTTGTCATGTCCAGTTCATCACGTCTGAATAACAAATACTCTAAGTTTGATAATTTCCAATCGGTTATGTCCAGACCATCACTTCTGAACTGACAAATATCCAATCTCACTTTTCTTTGTCGTTACGTCCAGTTTTTTCACCTCTGAACAATAAGATTTTGGGTCTAATAACTCTAACCTGTCACGTCCAGTCAGTCACCTCTGAACAGACGGACTATTAGATCTACTCTTCTTTTTATCCCCAGTGAATTCTTTCTCCTAGACTAATTTCTATCATATTCAAGGTTAGTCTTGGTTATGATTTTAACTCCTTCGGGGATTTTACTCTGTGAAAATTCACTTTTCTTCATGTTCTTTTTGAAGAATTTACATATTAAAGTTTTTCTCATATGGAAAACTTAAAAAAAGAGCGAAGAAGATGAAGAGATTTAATCTCTGAAAAGTTCTAAAAGAGCTCGAAAGAGAAGTTGCCTTCTCTGAAAATTAGCCAAGTTGGGCTTTTATAGACTTCAGCTTCGCTGAGTCTTTAACTACACCTCCTCAAAAGAAGTGCAAGGCTGTCAAGTCAAGTTAAATGACTAAACGACAAACAGCGAAGTTACTTTAACTCTGCTCAAATTTGAACCTAAGCTTTGCACGATGACTTATCATTACCTTCGCAGAAAAGTTGTCTAGCTCCACTGAGAGCGCACCCAGTAGCTCTGCTTAGAGCTTATCTCTATTAGCCTCACTGCTGGCTTGCTTCTGTTGACACACGAAGCTAACTCATAGCTCCACTGAGAGCTCATTCTTAGCTTCGTTTGAAAGTTTATTCAGCTCCGCTGAGAGCACATTTTCTAGCTCTGCTGAGGGCTCATTCCTTAGGAAATTCCTAGGCTGAAACCAACCAGGTTATCTAGTTCAGTACACGGTTGCACCCAATAGATTTTTCCTGACCTAAGCAATGTGGGTCTCAGGCTTCGGATTCAAAGTATTTCAGAATCTGTACCAATCCGATGCAGACTCACGAAAATTTGAAAAGAGTTTTCCTGACACTCTGAATAGACAATTCTCAGGCAGCACTTCAATCAATCTGAAATGATGTCTAACTTGTCGACTCTTCCAAAGGACATGTCGAAGACAGGCTGAAGACCTCTCCATCCCTGATGGACAAGATGGTGATTTGAACTTCACAGATCCAGTGAAGCAGACAGTGAGCTAATTGTTGTCCTCCAAAGAAATTCAGGAAACTAAATACCTAGCTTCGCTAAAAGCTATATTTGCTAGTTTCGCCTGAGGCTCTTTATAGCTCAGTTGAGAGCCATCTTCTTCTACCTCCGCTGAGAGCTCATTTCTAAGCTTTCCTGTAAGCTTTGCATATCCTTGATAAGAGATAAGTGCCAGCTTCACAGAAAACTCTGTAGCTCTACTGTGGGCTTAGCTTTGCATGAAGCTCTTTCCTTAACTTCGCTGTGAGCTCGCTCCACTGCGAGCTTGCTCCACTGCGAGCTTATATGGTTTTGACCATTTGAATCTCAACAGGAGATTGTTGTGATCCCTATGACATATTTGGCAGTTATTTGTTTTGATCCAATCACTCCTCAATCAGTTAGAGAGAATCAAAGTAAATCCCCTAATTAGTAGAGAGAATCAGGGGATTGTTGCAATAAATCTTAAGCCAACTAGCTAAGTGACTCCGCACGGGGTCTCTAACTTCGCTCCAACTATAATTAGCTTCACCGCGAATCTATCTTGGCTCCAGGAGCAAAGTTAGATCAGATTGACTAAATCAATTTGCTGATTTTGGAAGGTTGTACATCCCATAATGCCTATAAATAGCCCATTACTAGGCAGGCTAAGGGCTGAAATTTTCTCATCAGGTTGCTGGCTGCCGACTGAAGATTCTCAAGAAGAGACTGGACTTCTCCCTAGCTTCCGAGCTCATTAAAAGAATCTTACTTCTCTCTTTCAGGGTGCTAATGACCTAAAGATCTTTCTCCTTCAAAGGATTTTCGGAACCAGGCAAGAAGGAAATCCCTAAGTAGAAAACTCAAAGACTCAAATCACTCAACGGAACAAAGTGGTCGCGCGCTGATCAGGACTTTCCTCCAGCGTACTTTTCTAAAAACTCTGAGAGAAGAGAGCTCTTATAATTTTTTTCTTTTAATTACTTGTAATTCTTCTCGAATATTTTGTAAGTTTTCCCCTTTACAATTTTAATGGAAACACACATGCGCTTGCGGCGAAGCTATTTTGCTTGAGAGGATCTGTTGCCTTTTACTTTGTACTTGCAGGATTATGTTCATTAAACTCTTATTAATGAAATACTTGGGACCTTAAAGATTCGCCATTTTACCTAAAAAAAGTCCTTTTCGGATGTGTTTTTTGAGACAAAGTGCTTCATAAAAGTAGCTAGTTAATTGAATAGAATTTGGTATATACATTTTTTGGACAGCTTAGAAAACAAGTCTCTCTCTTGTTGCTATTGCTAAAGCTTTCAAGGGGTTGTTTGTGTTGGCCCGAAGGCCCATCACTCTAGTTTTGATGATGATCAACTCATGTAGTTATAGTACTAATGATCTTGTGTTTAATTAGTGACAGATTTATGATCAAGATCTTAGTAGGTACATAGCTTCAACAAAGGATTTAAAGTCAAGTTTTGGAGCTAGTACGGTTGATCCAAGAGCCATTGGATCGTGTTTGGACCAAGTCAAGAAGATGAGAAGGCTTCAAGTGAAGACTTCAAGAAGATGAAGACTTGAGTCTAGGTTTGTTTTTAGAAGATTTTGTTTTAGATAAAATGTAAAGGATAGAGTAGTTGGCGGATTGCTCAAGTACATATACCACACACTCTTGATAGTTTTTATTTTTATAAAAAATTTCAATTTTAGAAAATACATGTTTAGATTTTGGTTTTCAAGTTTACATGTCTTTTAACCAAAACCATGTTTAGTGCTTAACGTCAAAAACATAGATATTTCACCATGTTTTGTGTTGGATCATATCCATGCACCATATGCTTTAATAGTGTTTAGAATATCTTGTTTTTGTATTTGGTGAAGTTTTCGAAAACAAGTTTTAGAAAAAAAAACAAGTTTTGGAAAATACTATTTTAGTTTGAGACATATTTCCAAGTTACAAAAATAGTCCAAATCTTTTGTAACATGCCTTGATTTTGTGCAAGCATGTTTGTTTATCAAAGTATATTGGTAAAACTATTTTTGTAGATTTTTATATATTTTATGGGATTTTATTTCAATCAAAAAGACCAAGTTTTAAATCCCTAAGTTTTCTGATCTGGCTTCAGGCCGTCGACCAGGACGGTCGACCGACGTGCACAGACGTGTACGCCAGTTCTGGCAGGAGGGCCGGTCGACCGATACGGTCGACCGTCCAGAGAGCTCTGCTCTCTGGAAAGGCCCCGGCCGACCGAGCGGTCGACCGGACAGAGAGACTTGCTCTCTGTATCCTGGACCGGTCGACCGACCGGTCGACCGATGGCTCAAACGGTCTGAAATATGACCGTTGGCTGGACGACCGGGCGGTCGTCTGACAGGCCTGTCAGACCCAACGGCTAGTTTTTATGAGCCTATAAATTTGAGGGTTTGGGCATGTTTTTTCAACAAGATTTTCAAGTGGTTTTCATCAGTTTTTCTTGAACTATTTAGAGGTTTTCCTCCACTTGATTTAGAGAAAATATTTCCAATCAAAAGGGGAGTTTTTATCAAGAGTGTTAAAAAGAGATTTCTTGAGTTTTCCTCCACCATTCTCATCCTTGTTTTCTCACACAACCCATTGAGCTATTCATTCTATAGGAGTATTTTTGTGAGAGGATTTTAGGTGATCAAGAGTTGTGATCACCAAAGTTCTACTTTGTTCCTTTGAGAAGGCAGACGTGTGTGTTCGCATTGTTTCAGGTCCTAGTGGGGACTCGGTGTTTCGGGTTCTAGTGGGAACTCGGTGTTTGAGGTGCGGCCTCGGCGAGCCGGTGGGCTTGCGGTGTGTACGGGCTAGAGAGTCTGAGAGTTATAGGTGTTTGCGACACCGAGTGATCCGGTGGGATCTATTATAGTGGAAATCCTTCGTGTGTCGAAGGCGGGGATGTAGAGCAAGTGTGCTCGAACCTCGAAACAAATCCCTTGTGTTTGCGATTGCTCACTCTCTCTCTTTGTCTCTTGTTTATATCTTGCATGCTATTACTTGTCTTATCTTTACATGCTTGATATATTGTATGCTTAATTGTTATACTTGCTTGGTTTGTTTACTAACACTTGTATTCAACCAAGAGAGCCAACGTGGCACCTCAACCTTATCTAGGGGAATCTAGAGGAGTTAGTTCATAGCCCTTCATGGGGATTCGGCTACACTCTTATGTTGTACGTGGTGTTTAGTTTAATAGTTTGTTTTAGGTCATAATAGTTTTACTTTCGCATTATTTGGCATTAAGTGACCATTAGATTAGCCATCACCTATTCACCCCCCTCTAGGTGATCCTACAATTGGTATCAGAGCCAAGTGCTCTGATTTTAGGTCTTACAATCTAGAGTTAAATCCTCATTTTTAGGCTAATCACAATATTTGTACACACACCATGGACTTCATGTCACCCATGTTTGACATTCTTAACATCCAAATTTGAAAGGTTAAGATGTCTATGTACCTCAAGGCCCTAGGCATTCATGTTTATCTTGCTACTACTAATGATTCATATGTTAATAATAGCAAGTATATTGAGGCTAATGCAAAAGCCCTAAATGCTTTAAAGTCAACCCTAAATGATGATTATTTATCTAGGGTTTCTAATGTTGATTCGGCTTTTGTAGCTTGGAACATCATCACCTCCCTTGGCGAAAAGGATCTATATTATGCGGGGAGCGATCTCGGACGTTGGAAGTAACACTCCAACTTGTGCTATATGGTCCAAGGGGATAACCCCCTTGAGGTAACTACCGAATCCGAGGTAGATGAAAATGACATGTCATATGATGAGCTTAGCACTTTTTGTCAACTCCTTCTTGAAAAATATGACATGCTTAAGAAAAATAATAAAAATTTGAAAAAGAAATTTGATTGCATGCTTAATAAAAAGATTCATTAGAAAATAAGGTTGCATGCATTGAAAAGAAAATGAGTTTTTGAAAAATGAAAATGTTTCCTTGCTTTCAAAATTGGATGATTTATGTGAAGGAAACACTAATTGAAAAATAAAATTATTTTGGTGGAAAAACAAAAAGAAGTTATTTTTCAAGAAAACTCTACTTTGAAAAGAAAAATTTTTGAAAAGGAAAAAGAAATGTTTCTCAAAAGAAAAAGAAATTGTTTCACAATCTCACCATGCTTTACATGCCACCATTGATGATAGTGAGATTAAATTTTTGAAAAACAAAATAGATTGTTTGAGCTCTACTTTAAGCACATGTGCATTTAACCACACTAAATTGGAATCCTTGTTTTCAAAGAAACAAGCTCTACATGTTCATGCACATCATCATCATGCATATGTTGCACGCCATGATCACACACACACTCATATGCATCCTAAGGTGTACAATGTACACATTGTGACCGTAAAGGCCATTTAGCAAAATTTTGTTTTGACAAGTTGCATCATATTAATTTTGCTAATCATAAAATGTTTGGGTTCCCTACAAAACTAACCCCAAGGACCCAAGAAAAATTGGGTACCAAAACCCCCACCTTTTGTATTTAATGTAGGTGAGGGCTCTCACACGACGTGAGAGAAATGGTGCCTTGATGGTGGATGCAATTGGACTTGATGGACACATATATGGATTCATCGCTATCAAGGAGGTTTGGTGGGACAACCACCATGTTTGGAGATTTGGAGTAGTTCCTTGGTTTGGTAACTATTTCTAAACTCCTAATTTATTTTACATGCTTATTTCATATGTGACATTTTTAGCATGTTCATGTTTTATGTATTTTTGTGCTTCATGTGGTAAATACTAGTTTAAATGTAGTTTTTATCAAAACTTGTATTTATACATGTTCAAGTAGTGAGCAACAAATGATTCATATATGTTTGCACTTCATGCTCATTTGTACCCACTATATGCACATGTATAGACTAGTTTTGATGATTCTTTCATTTACACTTGTTTTGCCTATTTTCATGTTTTACTTCATGTATATGCATTTTTATTCAAATCTAATAAATATACATGTATACCCCTTGAGTCATTTGCCTTCATGCAAATACTATTAATAGACTCGTTTTATGTTTTGGGATATGTATTCATAGTGTTAGATTTAGATAAATCATACATATACCTAGAAGTTTTTGTTTTTAATGAAAAATAATTTTTTTTGATTTGTTTGATAAAATGATATTTGTGTTTTGGGCTTCATCGATTAATTTCATGAAAATGCTATTTACATAATCTTTGTACACTCACACTTTATTTGTTTGTCATGACTTTGGTTCATGAACATATTTTTGAGCTTTATAGATCGAGTGTCAATTCTTGTGTATTTGGTATGATTCATGAAATACATATGATTTGGTTTCATGTTTTTGAAGGATCTTTAACTAGTTTCCAAAAATTAATTTAACTAGTTATTTATTCTTCAATGTTTATGAGATATACACATGATCCTATTATTGTTTCAATTAGTATCATTGAATCGTTTCAATTGGTATCAATTTGACTCTATTTTTGTATATACTCATATTTTGTTTTCTTATATATGTATGTATCAATTTCATTTGGTATACTCATTTTTCATACATATATATGAGTTAATTGTGCTTGAGTTAACATTGATTTTTACATGTTTAAAGCATAAAGTTGTTTATGATAAGAAAATGAAAATTTTATAAAAAAATTCAAAATTTGTTTTATAAGAAAAATCAAAATATTTTTGAGTTGTATTGCCTATATGCAAGGAGAGCTTAACATCTCTTCTACATATAAATTCATGTTGAGTGTATTGTATATTTAGGAGCTTGACAACTCTTCTTTATGTGGTACACGTGTGTAGGGGGAGCTTCACATCTCCTCTTATGCATTACATAATATGTGTTATGTGAATTGGGGCTTGTCATCCCTTCTTCATATAATGCATATATGTAGGGAAGCTAACTTAGCGTCTTCCTCTTCATGAATGTATATCGCATATAGCCTTTCTTGGTCTCTCTTGTGTGCTCGAACCTCAAAACAAATACCTTGTGTTTGCGATTGCTCACTCTCTCTCTTTGTCTCTTGTTTATATCTTGCATGCTATTACTTGTCTTATCTTTACATGCTTAATATATTGTGTGCTTAATTGTTATACTTGCTTGGGTTTGTTTGCTAACACTTGTATTCAACCAAGAGAGCCAACGCGGCACCTCAACCCTTATCTAGGGGAATCTAGAGGAGTTAGTTCAGAGCCCTTCACAGGGAATTCGGTTACACTCTTGTGTTGTACATGGTGTTTAGTTTAAATAGTTTGTTTAGGTCATAATAGTTTTTACTTCCGCATTATTTGGCATTAAGTGACCATTAAATTAGCCATCACCTATTCACTCCCCTCTAGGTGATCCTACAGTTTGGCTTCAAGAAAGTGGGCGAAAGTGAGGAAGTTGGAAGTGTTATTTCCCACTTTCATTGTCCATCCAATCACCAGGAAAGAAAAATGAGAAAACTCATTTTCATTTTCATTTTTTCTTTTACACAAGCATTTCCTCACTTCTAGGGTACTAAGTTAATTTTGTCGCCATATAAATTCATTTGTAATAAGTTGTAATTCAAACAGTTAATTTTGTGGTCATGTAAATCTCACTTGCATTTTAATTACAGTTTAATTTTTTCATAATTAATTTTTATTTTAATATTTACAGTCAACTTTATGGTCAACTTTTCATTTTCATTTCTACATTACTAACTAAATACCGAAAATACAATATACTTTTTTACTTTTACTTTTCAACTGTCAACCAAACACAGGAAAAGATACATAAAATTTCTCATTTTCTAAAAGAAAAAAAACCTACTTCCCACTTCGTCACTTCCGCCCACTTTCTTGAATCCAAACTGCTCCAAAATTGAAAACCTCTTTATAATTGAACTCCTTCAATTTTAATTATTTTAATATCTTTTTCCTATGATTTTCTTTTTCGTTTTTCATTTCTTTTTCTTTCTTTCATTCTCTGGCTCATTCTAGCCATTTTTTTCTTTTTCTTTTTTCGTTTTCTCTATTTGCAATGAATGTCTTCAATTGAATATAATGTTAAACAATATGACAAATGAGTTTTTATGTAATTTTAATGGGACCCAAAAGTCTTACTTTTGAGTTAGATTTGAAGTTACTATATTTGAATTCAAAAAGAATTATTCATAAAACAATATTATCAGCATTTAAAAATAACATCTATAACACTAGTACAAGACACATGATTTATATAGGTTAAAAACCGACTTTAAATATAATCAACATCAGTTTTTAAAACTGATGTCAATCAAGGCTCGTTAAAAGTCCTAGATACATGATGTCGGTTTTTAACTGACTCATATATAGGGATATAACATCGGTTTTGGGCAAAAAATCGTTGTTAAAAGATTTAATGGCGGTTCCTAAGGAACCGCTGTTTTCCATTATGTTTGCAAAGGGGAAAAACTTACAAATAAAAGTTTGAGGAGCTAAATTACAAGTATTCTCAAAAGATTACAAGTAGATCTCCTCAGAGATTCTGGGAAAATGTGCCGATAGGAGTCTGGTCAGCGCGCGACCACTTTGTCCCTTTGACGATGCGAGCAATGAGATTCCCTTCTCGCCTGGTTCGGGGAATCAGAGAACAGAAGGTTGGTAGAATCCTCTTGCTGCTTCTCAAAATCGCCTTCGATAAGGAATTTCTTCTCGCCTGGTTCCGGAGATTCCTTGAGAGGAAGGACGACGTTAGGGTATCAACACCCTGGTTAGAGAAAGCAATTCTCTAAAAGGTCTCTGAATTCGGGAGCGCACGGTGCGTCGTGAAAAAGCCTCTGCTTGTGGAGTCTTCTCTCTTTTTTTTTTATCGATTGATCTCCCTATGCCTTCCTCCCTCTCTCTCCTTGTACCCCTGGCGGGCTATTTATAAGGAAAGCAAGGGTATAATCGTCCCTTTGAAGATATGGAAACAGATTGAACTGAATCTGTTTGAATCTGGAAACTAGCCTTACTGCGAGGCTAGGATAGCTTCTGCGGAGCTAGAAAATGGCAAGTCAGTTGATCTGTTTTGATCCTTTCCATATTGTTGGGGGATTCTCCTTGATCCTCTTACTCGTTTCAAGAGAGTCAAGAGATTGCGGCAATCACCTGCCATATTTGAATCCCGATTGAATTTGATTAGATTGAATCCGATCTCATCAGGAGATTTTGATTGGTCAAAGGTTGACCATAGCAGGCTGATAGCGGAGCTGCCCGCTTTGAAGCTCATAGCGGAGCTAGAGGCAATTCCTAGCGAAGTCCGAAAAGAGGCTTTTCGGCGAAGCTATCAGTCAGCTTCCTGGCGATGCTCTGGATGATGCTAGCCTCTCAAACGAGGCTATCCCCTTGGGCTAATGTAATGCTAAATGCTAGCATTTTAGACCTGCTGAGGTCTGTTTAGAAACAATCCGGGTTCACTGTTCTGCTTGCTGGATCAGTGGAGTCCAAACCGCTTCTTTGTCCCTTGGAGGTGGGCGAAAACTGGTCTTCAGCTCGTCTGTCCCTTGTCTTTTGTAAATGTCAACAAGTTTAGACATCGTTCGGACCAATGAGAATCTTGTCTTTTTTAAGTGTCAACAAGACCCCCTTCAAAGTTTTCGAGAGTCTGCAATAGCTCAGACTCCGAAATACTTTGAACTGCTGTGATGGTGGTGTGGAGTATGAACGTCGCCATGATGGTTGAGTTCAGCTTCGCCTTCAATCCTGCTTTGGGATGAATTTGCCGAAGAATTGCACTGGTTCGCGAGTAGCTTCGCGTCGGGGTAGCTCCGTATCTGGGCTTCCAAGAAATAAGTTCGCTTTGGAACTCCTGTTGCCTTTTCAAAGCCATCTGCCGTGGGGCGGTTACGAGGAGGATCATTCCTTCTTTCGCACCAATAGAGAGAGATGTTCTCCGATTTGCACGTTTCCAAGGGAGGATATTCCCTTTATTCAAGGCGCCATAAGTGCCTTTTATGAGGGAGACGTTTTCTCCCTTCGCACGGTTCCAAGGGAAACCGTCCCTTCCATCAAGGCGCAATAAATGCCTTGAATGCGCTCGTGCTTCCACGCTTGGGGTGATCGCACTCAGGCCATGGGGCCTATAAATAGGACGCTTGAGGTCCTCTGAAGAGAAATATTTTGCCTTTCTTCTCTTCTCTTGGTTGTGAGAGATACTCAGATCTCTGAATTAGTGGGAAAACCCACTCTGGTTGTCTAACCGGCCAAGGACCAGTAAGTCTTGATCATTCAAAGACTTCACTGCTTTTAGGAAACTCATCTCCCTTGATTTAGCTTTGGCAGCTCGCTTCAGGGATTAGCTTCCCTTGTTCTTCATCTTGCAATTGGCTGCTGCAGAGAAGGATCTCATCATAGCTTCTGTGAAGCTATCATCTTGGCTTGATCAGTGAAAGATCGTTGCTTGTTAAGTCCGCTGCGCAGGCAGGACTTGGACTTGGCTTCTTCAATAGTTGAGCCAGTCTTGCCATATTGGTGAGGTTGAGACTGTTCTTCACAAGATCAGTCTGACTTTGCCGTATAGGCGAGGCTAGGACTTGGCGTTTGCTGAACCAGCCCATGGTTGCCGTGCAGGCGAGGCTTATCCTCTGCTTTGACTGAAGTCGGATTACTTTGCCGCCGAAGAATCTGACTTAGTATTTTTGCAGCTCTTTTTGTGCTTGACTGCTAACCTGCTCCAATTTGCCTTGCAGTGAGCTATGCTTTCCAGTCTGGTAACTTGATGGAAGAAACCATGAAATCGCCTTATGCTTCCCCAGTTGAAGCTTTACTTTTAAGCAGGAGGAACAATTCGGGGCAGCGAATGCGCGTCCCAGGGGCTGTTGGCAGCCTCTTACCCGAGATGATTCGTTCTGAGGTGAGGCTGGCTGCCGCTTCGTCGGAGGTGATCAGTGAGATCACTGACATTGTTGCCGACTTTCAACTTTGGTGGCCTTCGTCGGGGACGATCCACTTCAGGGGAGTGGGCCTCACACCCGTTAGATCCGTGGCATCAAAACCAGTTCCCATTATAGGTGATCTGACGTGTTGGCGGCGATAAGCTTTATTGCCAGGCTTCAACAAAAATGGCCTAGCAAGATCTGCCATTTTGTGGAGAAAAATGACCGTGTCCCTGTGGCACTACTGATTACAGCCTTATGCAGGAGGAAGGCCCTTCCTGTCCCGTTGGTCTGGCCTGGGAGCAGATAAAACCGCTTGTATGCACATGACCTTGTTAGGTAACTTGGTGTGTTATATAAAACACAACTTTGATGTAATATCAAATGTACCCTTGCTTTTGAATCAATGAAAGTTCACCGTCTGATCATCTGATTTTTGCTTGCTTTCACTGAGAGTTTGGCCATTGCTGGGCTAGACTGTGTGCGAGCTAAGGACATAGTCTTTCCTTTGAATGATCTTCGCGAGACTGGTGTGTACCGCGAGCAGCATGCTTTTTAGAGGGCTAAGGTAGGCTTTTCATCGAAGCCTTTGAAGGATTGTGCGAAGTCCACACTTTTGCACTAGTGCGAAGTTAACTCTTAGTAGAGTTGAACCGGCGTTTCTCGGGAAGGCGCTTCGGGCGCTGTTTCGAATTAATTCGAAACGGCGGCATGGGCCTTTTTTCGAGGCCTCATTTCAGGCGCTGATTGGCCTATAAAAGCCTGATCGGGCTGAATATGGAAAGGTCTCCCTTTTTTCAGAGAACTTTCTATCTCTTCCTCTTCTTCTTCCCTTTCATTCAGAGACCTTTGAGGACTCTAGCAGCTCTTCAATGGCGCCCAAAAGACGAGCGGGAAAAGAAGTGGCGACTTCTGCGGCGGAGGGCGTTCTTCCTCCGGTCATCGAGCGACCTGTCGCTGGTAAGGAACTTTCCGATCTGATTAGAGAGTGGTCTCCATCCTTTGAAGCCGATACTCGGCTATTAGGACGATCAAATATGATCTGTCCTTATCAGGGAACTCGTTTCCCTTCAATTTCCCTATTTTGCTTGCACCAGGGAAATAAGAACTGGACAGTTCTTCTTTGGGCTTTCGCACGAAGCCATAACTTGGGCCATCTCCGTACTATTTGAGGAAAAGGACTTGAATAAGTCCTCTCAGTCATGATGACTTTTGACCATAATACCCCTTTGATGACGTCAGCCCTTAGGGCTATGTCACTTCCTGCTTTAAGCGAAGCTGGCGCTTTGGATATTTTCTGCAAAGATGCAGTCTTATCCATGAAGTGAAGCTTTTTCAAAGCTATCGCCTTGCAGGCCCTGCTTGCTGGGCGAGGCTACGCCTTAGTGAATTTTTATGCTTTCGCATCCACTTGATTGGTGAACTAATCATAGCTCATTTCTGTTTTTACAGTACATTACGCCTCCGGCCTTCAGAACAGTCTGTTCGGTGTAGCCAGTCGAGCAGGCGGAAGCATCAGCTTGCAGTTCTATGGGCAGGCTTCATTGTTCAGTGAGCCGAGCTCCCTTGTACGGGATACGCTCATTCAGGGCGGTGGTCCGCAGGCCATGCGGAGCATCTTGACTACGGCTCCATTTGAAGATATCGACCGTCAGGCTTACAGAAAGCCTGACTTCATGTTCGGGGATGCTGCACCTGATCCCGATCGCCAGCTGCAGGCCGGTGAAGGCCAGTGGATCTTCCAGTTGGACGGTGAGAGATTCTATCTCCCGTGCTCTAAGCGGCATTTTGCTTTGTCTTCCTTTGCGAGCGCGACTCAGGCTCGGAAGATGGCGTGGGGCGTGAGCCTAAACGCCGAGTCTGTAAGTGTCGGGAGGTTGACATTCCAGTCCGGCTACTCGAGGGCGGGCCATCCTCGTAGCATAATGGGACTATACCCTGGGAAGGTATCGCGGGACCTTCCAGTAGGAGAGAACCCAGCTGCGGCGCCGACCTTTGGCACTCAGTTCTGCGAAGTTGACGGGAACTACCCCGCCACCGATTTCAGGACTCCCGGTTGGGTCCACCCTCCTAGATCGTGGTGGGCGGAGTTGACCAACTATATCCTCACCCATTTTGAGGGGGACTTAGAGAGGTTAAACCTCCATGAGGCCGTCAGGGCGACCTGCTACGGCATCGAGATGAAGGTGGCGTGCTTCTACGCCATCCTTGAGTTGTATTGCCCGGCCTCGGGGACTTTCTTCACCCCAGTTGGTGAGTTGGGCATGGCCCTGCATGAGATGCGGGAGATCTCTGCTTTGCCCTTCGGGTCTCTTCCATACGAAGAGTACTTTCCCTGTGAGGCGGAGCTGGCTATTCTGGAGAAGCAGGAGCCTGCTCTGCTCGAGACATATCGGGAATTGATGTGCCATTTGCACATTTGCTCCAGCATCCATACTGGTGGCAAAGGTAGCTCGAAGAGCTTGAAGAGCTGGGGGAACTACTTGTTCCCGGATATGACTAGTGCGCCTGAGGCAGCTCATTGCGGAGTTGCTGAAGAAGACATCTTGGCACGGATGGAGGTGCATGCTGAAAAGGACATCGTCGTGGCAGAAGATGATGGTCCTTTCGAGAAGGGTGATGTTCTTCGGAGCTTTCACCATCAGGCCTGTCGGCCTATGTCTCGCAAGGCGTTGCTGGCCGGCTTCTTAACCATCTGGTTAAAGAAATGTGTCGTGCCTTCTTCTTCGAGTGACATCGTCCATCCGACTGTGCTGCTGCCTGCCGTCCGCTTGGTTCATGGCCACCGTCTGGGTCTTCTCCCGGCCATGGTGTGTTGTATTCAGAGGGGCCTTCGTGCACTGACGGAGGCTTTCTGCAGGCCAATGGCGTCAAGGCGGGGGAAGGGTGCCGTCCTGCCTTGTGACGGACCCAATCCTAGGGTAGGTTTACCGTACACCTACTTGATGGCGTGGTTCGCCTTGCACTGTCCCAGTTTGATTGGAGCTGGGGAAGACCCTCCGCAGGGTGTTCAAACGGCGCTTCTCTGTCGCTTTGAAGGCCGTTCGTGGCAGAAAACTTATGTGGCCGAGGCTCGTAAGTTAGTGCGTCGTTATGACGCTTATAGCCTGTTCCGTTGTTTTCCTCGCCTGCGGGGTGCAGGATACAACGAGGAATTCCATGATGTGGAGTCAGGTCGGTCTCCCATGAGTCGGGGTGTTTTCGAGTGGCTGGTCTGTATCCGGCCCTCGCATTTGCTATACAGGAGTGGGGATACCTGCTACCTGGAGCCCTACGTCCCGAGCCGGTTTGCCCGCCAATTTGGGTATGACCAGTTGTATGTGGGCAACTCCAATCCGGACCTGGCTTTCATGGGGAGCCTCATTGATGGGCTCGTGCTTGGCGGTTCTTTACCGCGGATGACACTGGAGCGTGGCTACGCACGCCGCCGAGGGATCCCGGCCTTTGGACGACCCTGTGTTTCTGCCAATGGTATGCGGCTTCGAACTCCACACCTGCTAGGTTTAATGCCAACCGTTCGGGTGTGAAATTAATTTCTCATCGGATGAGGCAGAAGGCTTGCGATAAGATGGAGGGCAAACGAGTCCGTGTTCCTGGCATAGAGGAGTTCATCGCTGTAGATGACAGCGGGGCTTCTGATGCGGGGAGCCCTTATTTCGAAGCAGAGACAAGGGCTGATGCCCACAAAGCTGATGCTCGTGAAGCCGGGTCTGGTGTAGTGGGGACAGCTCCCTCACAACATGTGGAGGAAGTGGAAGAAGAGGACTCTGATGTCCACTTCAAAAGGAAGCGTGGGAGTGGATCCCGTAGGAAGTCGTCGGCGAAGAGGCCCCGTCGCCAGACTCCTACCATCGTGGTAGAGGGTGAGCTCTCTGCTGCGCCTCCTTCTGCTGCTCCATTAGTGGCTGAGCCGTCAGTTGCTGAACCGACTATTGGTAAGATTGGCCCCCATCTAATATGCCTTCAGCGCACTTTAAATAACTCATCATTTGCTTTTTGTTGCAGGAGTTGAGGAGCAAGGGGAGCAGGGGACCAGTATGATCCTCTATTCACTTATGGAGCTGCTGCTGGTTCCTTTACTCGCTTGAAGGAATCTGGAGGTGATGCGGCCGACATTGGCCCGTCGGGCACTGGGACTTCTAAAGGAAGTCCTATGCATCCAGCTCTACCGGGTGGTCTGCGGAGGAATCGGCGAGCAGGCCGGTTATCCGCGTTGATTCTGGCAAGAACTTCGCGATGGAACCCCTAGAGACTGATGAGGCTGACGAAGTAACATCAGCCTTTGGTAAAATGACGACCTTTTGATCTCCTCTTGTTTGCTGCATCCGCTTTTTTTTGACCATGGCTTTATTGCAGGTGTTCGGCCTCAAGATACATCGGCTTTGAAGGAGCCGGAGACTTCCCTGGAAGGTCAGAGGGTGGGTTGAGTGCTTCGTCCACGGCGGATGTTGCCATGTTGGACGTGTTGTATGGCGACTTGCCTTCTTATCAGCCCACGTCAGCTGAAAGGCGAGAGGCTGAAGGGGCGGCAGTCCCGGAGGTATCCTCACTCCCAATCACATCACCGAGTGAGGTGCCGGCAATTTTGCCCAGTGCGGGGCTGAGGGTGATCGCGGACCCTAGTTCCCCGACTTTGATTGTCGAGCCTACTGTTCAGGAGGTGGTTGCCAGTCCTTCCTCCACGGTGGCTGGCGTGCTAGTGTCGCTGAGGACTCCGCCGAGGTCACCTTTGGCTTGCCCTGCTGCTGTCGATGTTCCCGCTTCTTCTTCTGCGGCGGTGTCGACTGGGATGGTAGATTGCTCCGAGGTTATCTCAAGGGTTGATGAAGCTGAGAATGACTTCATCGGTAATCTGGTCGACAGCTTCTATAACAATTTGGAGCAGACTATCGGTCTAGTCTTGAAGGGCTCGCCTGTGCCATTCTCGAAGCTGAAGATGGTCCTCTCCCGTGGCATTGAGTGTATCCGGGACTTTGAGGGGTACCATCAAGCTGCTGCTCTAGAGCTCCTGGTAGATGACCTTGAGAAGGACGTGGAGGAATGGCGCCATTTCCATCGTTCAGACGCAGCGTCTTTGGCTGATGAACGGCTCACACATCTTGTCGCCCAAAGGCGCGAGGCTCAGCTCGCCGCTCAAGAGGCTGCTGAGGCTATCTCCTCTGACTTGAGGTCCTTGGAGACAGAGGAGGCAGAGGTTGGGAGTGCAATTGACGCTTCCAACAGTGCTCTTCTTGATGCTGAAGATAAGGTTAAGAGGGCTGAAGAGATGATCCGGAAGGCAAATCTCCTCTTATCCAAGGCTACACAGATGCATCATGAAGAGGCTGCGCGGCTTGAGCAGCTCAGGGCTCGAAGTGAGGAACTGGCGGAGCGGAAGTCATCACAGAGGGCGACTTTGGCGGAGGTCGAGGCTCGTCTGGCTCAGGCGGTGGACTTCGATGAGGCTGAGCTAAGATCACAGGCGCTGGCCCAGGCTTCTGATGACAGGAGGACGAGGCTAGCTTCGCTCGGAGATCAGATCCGATCTTATCATGTACGCCTATAGGCTCCTCCATGTATCCCATCCCTTTTGGAATTTAATAAAAATTCATTCTTTTGTCGTCTTTGTTTGTTTGGATAATGAGGCATGGCTGTCTGTTGGTTCAGAGGTCGCAATGACATAACCGAATGGGACATCGCCAGTCTCGAGGTCAGCCCTTTGCGGGGCTAAAAGGGGAGATACTTGCCTTTTGTAAATGTCAGCAAGCATCGAGATTGAGACTTAGCTGTCTGCTGGTTCAGAGGTCGCAATGACATAACCAATTGAGACGCCGCTAAGTTCAATGGTAGATGAAACTTGGCTATCTGCCAGTTCAGAGGTCGCAATGACATAACTGGTTGAGAAGCCACCAAGCTCAACAATGAGTGATACTCGTCTTTTGTAAATGTCAACGAGTATCGAGACCTGTCTTTTGTAAATGTCAACAGGACTCGGGATTGAGACTTAGCTGTCTGCTGGTTCAGAGGTCGCAATGACGTAACCAATTGAGACGCCACTAAGCTCAATGGTAGATGAGACTTGGCTATCTGCCAGTTCAGAGGTCGCAATGACGTAACTGGTTGAGAAGACACCAAGCCTCAAAATAGGTGATACTCGTCTTTTGTAAATGTCAACGAGTATCGAGACCTGTCTTTTGTAAATGTCAACAGGACTCGGGATTGAGACTTAGCTGTCTGCTGGTTCAGAGGTCGCAATGACGTAACCAATTGAGACGCCACTAAGCTCAATGGTAGATGAGACTTGGCTATCTGCCAGTTCAGAGGTCGCAATGACGTAACTGGTTGAGAAGCCACCAAGCCTCAAAATAGGTGATACTCGTCTTTTGTAAATGTCAACGAGTATCGGGACCTGTCTTTTGTAAATGTCAACAGGACTCGGGATTGAGACTTAGCTGTCTGCTGGTTCAGAGGTCGCAATGACGTAACCAATTGAGACGCCACTAAGCTCAATGGTAGATGAGACTTGGCTATCTGCCAGTTCAGAGGTCGCAATGACGTAACTGGTTGAGAAGCCACCAAGCCTCAAAATAGGTGATACTCGTCTTTTGTAAATGTCAACGAGTATCGGGACCTGTCTTTTGTAAATGTCAACAGGACTCGGGATTGAGACTTAGCTGTCTGCTGGTTCAGAGGTCGCGATGACGTAACCAATTGAGACGCCACTAAGCTCAATATTGCAATGGAGTTTGGGAAGAGTCTCGTTTTCACGGGGAGGAAACGAGGGAATCACTTTCATAGGTTTAATGTTAACGTAACAGCGGAATATGTATGGTCCTACCATTCTATGGATGAGAATTGGTAAGTGACTTTGGAGGTCTCGCTCTCATGAGGAGAAATGAGGGGACTGCTGTCATAGGTTTAATGTTACGTAACAGCGGAATATATGTGGTCCTACCATTCTATGGATGAGAATTGGTAGGTGATTCTGGAGAGGGAATCAAGTGGGAGCAGGTCCCTTGGGATTTTAAGCAAACCCCCAGCTATCAACAGGTTTGATATGCTTGGAGAAAGAGAGAGGCTCTCTTTGTGCGCATTCCGGACGCGCGGATCTCGATCAGAGGTGTAATGTTAACTTGATCGAGAGCAGGATCCTTGATTAAGGATAGTACTTTTTTAAGGACTTGCCATTGATCGGCATCATGAGGAGGTCGCCATCTGCAGTTGTAAGGCGGTATGCTCCGTTTGAATAGACTGTCTCTATCACAAACGGTCCTTCCCATTTAGGCTGAAATTTGCCTTTGGTCTTGTGCGTCATAATCATCGGTCGTCTGACGGCTAAGACTAGGTCTCCTTTGTGGAAGACTCTCGGCTTGACCTTCTTATTGAAGGCTTTTGACATCCGAGCCTGATATAGCTCGATGTGTTGCTGAGCTTGCAGCCGCTTCTCGTCCAGGGCTTCGAGCTCTTGAAGACGCAAGCGATCATTGTCTTCTGATGTCATTTTAGTAGTCAGGGTTACTCGCAATGATGGCACCTGGATTTCCAATGGGATGACCGCTTTGCACCCATATACCAGGGAGAAAGGCGTATTGCCTGTCGGTGTCCGAACCGTAGTCCGGTAGGCCCAAAGGCATTCACCGAGCTTTTCGTCCCAATCTCGCTTGTTTGAGGAGACAAACTTCTCGAGCAGCTTGATGATTGTCTTGTTAAATGCCTCTGCCAAGCCATTGGCGGCAGGATTGTAGGCGGTTGAAGCCACATTCTGAATTCGGTATTTATCGCAGAACCGATAGAACCCTTGGCTTACGAACTGGGGACCATTGTCATGGATGATCCGTCTGGGTACACCAAATCGATGGATGACATGGTGTTTGATGAAGCTAACCAGATTGGAGGTTTTAACTTCGGCCAACGGTGTGGCCTCCGCCCATTTTGAGAAGTAATCGGTTATTGCCAGGATAAACCGGTGACCTCTTGCCGAAGAGGGACTGATTGGCCCTACGACATCGATTCCCCATGCTTCAAATGGCCATGAAGCAACAGTAGGGTGGAGCAACTCCGAAGGTTGGTGTATGAAGTCTGCATGGACCTGGCACGCCTTACACCTTCGTGCATATTGGGTGGCATCGGCCATCATGGTCGGCCAGTAGTACCCAAGTCTGTGCAGCCTATCTTTAAGGTTTGGACCCGGCTGGTGAGCTCCGCAAATGCCATCATGTGCTTCTTTAAGCACTTCCTGTGCCTCTGAATGAGAGAGACAACGGAGGAGGACACCGTCATATGAACGACGGTAGAGTGTCTTCAAGGTGGGATCATAGTGAAAACGGAGCGACCTTCGTCTGATGGACGCCGCTTCTTTGGGATCGTCTGGAAGCAGACCGTGCAGAGCGTAGTCAATGAGGGGGAAGCGCCAATCCCTCGGCTCAAGATCCACGGAGATATTATGGACCTCTTGGATCCTTAGCATATGCTTGGAGCATACGAGATGTCGGGTTGCGACTGTGAGGTGATACTCGGTATCGGCCGGTAAGGCTAGCGTCGTCGCTAATGCAGCGAGAGCATCCGCCTTGGTATTTTGAGATCGGGACACATGCCCGATGTAGAAGCCTTCAAATAAGCTAGCCAATTCGATGGCTGTATGATAATAAAGCACCAGGTTTTCATGGCGGACTTCATATTCGCCTTTGACTTGACTGATGACCAGCTTTGAATCGCCGTAAGCTTCAAGGTAACGTACCCCCATTCCCTGGGCGAGCTGGAGACCGATGAGCAGAGCATTGTATTCCGCTACATTATTAGAGCATGATTCTGTCAAGGAGAATGCTCTGGGAAGGATATGATCCTGTGGGGAGATGAACACAACCCCCACCCCGGCAATAATTTTCCCTTTGGGCCCATCCGCGACGCTCCGTCGAAGAACATCTGCCACACTTCCTCTGCTGAGGTTGCATTAGACTCGAAGACTTCATCAGGGATGTCTTCGTGAAGTTTTGAATGTTCTGGAACTGGGTGAGCAGCTAAGAACTCTGCAAGGGCCTGGCCTTTAACTGCCTTCTGAGGAGTAAAGGTCATGTCGTATTGAGACAACAGAAGTGCCCATTTAGCCAACCTTGAATTCAGCGACCCTGGCTTCGTCATGAGAAGACGTAAAGGGTTCACCCTGGAGATGACATGTATGGTTTGGCCAACCAAATAATGTCGCGTCTTCTGGACAGCGAAGACGAGAGCTAAACACTCTTTCTCAATAGGATTGTAGCGAGATTCCGCTCCTATGAGAGTCCTGCTCAGATAATAAATGGCCTGCTCGTGGCCATTGTCGTTCTTCTGAGCGAGGAGGGCACCGAGGGAATAGTCCAGAACTTTTACATAAAGCAAGAATGGTTTCCCTGATGTAGGGGCCACTAAAACCGGAGGTTTTGTGAGATACCTCTTAATGTCTTCATAAGCTTCTTGACAGGCTTGGTCCCATATGAAGGCAGTACCCTTTTTCATGAGACGGGTAAAGGGCTGACAACGGCCCGAAAGATTTGCTATGAATCTTCTGATGTAGGCTAATCTGCCTTGCAAGCCTCGGAGTTCTTTGAGGTTCCTCGGTGGATGCATGTCTTGTATGGCTTTGACTTTGTCTGGGTCCAGATGGATCCCTTTTGATGTGACAATGAACCCAAGGAATTTGCCGCTGGACACTCCCAAGAAGGATTTTGTCGGTTCATTTTCAGCTGATGAGCCCGCATTATGTCGAACATCGTTCTCAGATCGCGAAGATGTTCATTTTTGCTGCGGCTTTTGACGGCAATGTCGTCAACATAGCATTCCACCGTCTTTCGGAGATGGTCGCGGAAGATCATGCTCATCGCCCGCTGGTAGGTTGCTCCGGCGTTCTTCAGTCCGAAGGGCATTACAGTGTAGCAGTATACCCCCAATGGCGTTCGGAAAGAAGTATGCTTCTCGTCATCAGGATACATCTTGATCTGGTTGTACCCTGAGAAGCCGTCCATGAAAGACATCCTCTCGAATCCGCATGTGTTGTCGATCATGACATCGGTGATCGGCAGTGGGAATTCATCTTTGGGACAGGCCGTATTGAGATCACGGTAGTCGATGCAGATCCGTATTTTCCCATTCTTCTTGAGGACGGGGACTATGTTAGCCACCCAATCTGGATGTTGTTCCTCCCGGATGAAGCCACAAGCAATGAGCTTATGAACTTCGGCTTCAATAGCCTTCATGATGTTTGGGCGGAACCGACGTTGTTGCTTCTTGACTGGCTTAACGTCGGGCTTGATGTTTAGACGGTGCATAGCGACCTGTGGATCAAGTCCAGGCATGTCTTCATAGCTCCAGGCGAAGACATCTATATACTCTTTTACGAGCATTATCAATTCTTCCTTTTCGATAAGTGATAGGCTTTCACTTATGAAAATCGTTTGGGATGATCTTGACTGCCCAAGTTGACCTGGATCACCTTGTCTTCGGTAGGTGGCTCGCACAGCTCAAACCGCTTCTCCCATTGAAGGCTCAATTGCTGGGCCCATGATTCCTCATCGGCAACCTCTGCGGGTTCCAACTGACTGCTTGAAGTCATGAGGCTTTCGAATATCCCCCTATGCGGACATCAGAATCCCATTCGGAGGATGAGGCCGACTGTGATGGGATCGATCCATCGCCTTTGACCTGAACTGTTGTTGATTGTTCGGTACGGAAAGAGATTTTGCCGTAAAATTTCCTTGAATCAGTTGAAAGATTACAACAAAACAATATTCCGACTACAAGGGAGGGAGGATGCTTGGATCTTCCCTTTGTTTAAGGCTGGGTTCTTCGTGTGGCGATGGAGAGTGAATCTTGTTCTCCGTTGACCAGATGACCGTCCTGGACCGTCGGGGGTCTTCTCTTCGGCCGGTAGGGGAGTAACTCAGCTCCGGCTACCAAACTCTCAAAGAGGAGGTAGGCGAAGATAGGCTAGTACTCAGTAAGCCTGTTGAAGAATCTCCTCTCTCTCGGTCGTTGACGTCGGGCTTCTCTCTCTCGATGCCTTGATCTTCTGACCCTCTGGATTCAAAAATGCCGACCTTAATTGATCACTCGACCTTCTTCTCCCCCTGAATCCAAATCTTCGACCCATCGTTCATAGCTAACAGGGCTATTTATAGGGGTCTTAGGGGGTGATCGTGCCCCCTAAAAATGCGCCTGAATGAGGGCCGTTACCCGCGATACGCGCGGTAACTGACTCCCCACGATCTGGGCGGTTGCAACTGAGACGCGGATTTCAGACTAAACGCGCCTTGGATGCTGAGACGCGGGCGTCGAGCCAACGCGCCTTGATATTGAGACGCGGGCTTCAGGCCGACGCGCTTTGATGTTTAAGACGCGGGCTTCAGGCCGACGCGTCTTGAAGTTGAGACGCGGGCTTCAGGCCGACGCGTCTTGAAGTTGAGACGCGGGCTTCAGGCCGACGCGTCTTGAAGTTGAGACGCGGGCTTCAGGCCGACGCGACTTGAAGTTGAGACGCGGGCTTCAATCCTTTGCATCTTTGAGACTGCTTCTTTGGTGGCTTGCCTGGTTAGTCATTTTTAGACAGCCTACAGAACCCCCTCCAAAGTTTCCGATATTCCGCAGTTGAATGGGACGGATTTCGGAATACTTTGGACTTGAACCGCGTTCGCCTTTGTGACCGGACTGTTGATGCTTCGGGTTTGACCTTATCCGAATTTGGTCTTCGTGAGTGTACTGTTGAACTCTTAGAAGCCATCAGAGTCGATCGTGTTGAGTGTCTAGATACACAGCCTAGACCTCCCCAATTGCTTTTTAGTCTGTCACGGGTGCGTTTTTGGCTAGGAGTAGTTGGTTGTCTGTTGGCGCCAGTGTACTGTTGAACTGTCTTGCAGACGCATGAAACTGGACGCAGGCTCCTTTTTTGAAAGCAGACGCAGGAGACTGGACGCAGGCTCCTTTTTTGAAAGCAGACGCAGGAGACTGGACGCAGGCTCCTTTTTTGAAAGCAGACGCAGGAGACTGGACGCAGGCTCCTTTTTTGAAAGCAGACGCCACTTTGAAGACGCAGCGTCTATAGGGTAGACGCGATGTTGGTCAGACGCGAACTCCTTAGAGGGGACGCGACCTTCAGAAAGCATTCTTGGAGATGCTGACGGGGCATGTCCGGTGCGTTTTCTGGGCGCGAACTTTACGCTGTCATGATGACGCCGCCAGCTGGCCTGGGGAAACGGCGAAATTTCGCCTTTTGGCGCGCGGATCTTGCGGTTCATTAAATGAACTGCTCCACGTGTCGGCTTCTGATTCGCGGCGGGGTTGCGACGCATGATCTTCGTCACCGGCAGTGATTTTGTTACACGCGTCAAGCGACGGTTCGCTGCAGCGTCCCTTGGGTCACGCGCCGCGTATCTCTGCGCATCCCCGTGCCTATAAAAGGCAACTGTTTGGAGAACTTCCTCTTCTTCTCCGCATTTCGCTTGCTAAGAACTTTAAGAAAAGCACTTTCCCTCTCTGTTCTGTCCAATCTCAGATTAAGTTCGCCATGGCACCAAAGACCAAGCCGACTGCCTCTTCATCAAAGGCGACCACCACCGAGGCCCGGAGGGGCAGCTCCTCCTCTGCGCAGGACTTCGTCCTCCAAGGCCTCCAAGGTAGTATGCCTTAGGCAGAACTGACCCTTAAGGACTTTAAACCATTAAAAGCGTGTTTGATTCCCCAGACGCAGTCTTTGGGATGATAACCGGGGCGCGGATTAGATAATCTGACACCCAAGAGCCCTGTGCTTCGGGTCCTTCACTTAGAATTTCTCTAACTGTGAAGGTCTCTGGACGCAGCTTTGCAGAACGCAGATTTGATCTTCGCGTTCTGTGTCATCAGGCGCCAATTTGATGAATCTGGCGTCTGAGTCCAAGTGCTTTGAATTTTTACAAGTCTTGGTTTGCAGAACGCGGATTTGATCCTTGCGTTCTGTGTCATCAGGCGCCAATTTGATGAATCTGGCGTCTGAGTCCAAGTACTTTGAAATTCCACAAGTCTTGGTTTGCAGAACGCGGATTTGATCCTTGCGTTCTGTGTCATCAGGCGCCAATTTGATGAATCTGGCGTCTGAGTCCAAGTACTTTGAAATTCCACAAGTCTTGGTTTGCAGAACGCGGATTTGATCCTTGCGTTTCTGTGCCATCAGGCGCCAATTTGATGAATCTGGCGTCTGAGTCCAAGTACTTGGAATTTCATAAGTGGCTTCAATCTTTGCGTTCTGTGCTTCTTGACGCAGATTTGCGGGTCTGGACGCGGATTTGATGATTCCTGCGTCCAGTATCTTTTCTGCGTTTGGACGCAGAACACTTGGTATTTTTCTTTACTTTTGGTAAAGCATCTGACTTAAGTGTCTTCATCTTTTTGCAGCGCCGCAACCTGCTACTTCACTCCCCAAGATACGCCATTTTGGGCATGTAGGTGGAGCTGACCGGAACCTGACCTTTGTGCTGCAAAGGACTGCCCCTGTGACTGCCGACCAGTCGCCGGCTCGTGAGAAGAAGCTCTCGAATGTCGAGATGAGGACTCTTCGAGTGCTGATGACCGATGCAGCATTCGTCACGGATGACGGCATCCAGCTGGAGAAGCCCGCCTTCTTCTTCGGGGATCATATCCACGATGGCGGCCATCGCGTGCACGAAGGGACTTACACATGGCTCCGTCAAATAGGGGGCAGAAGGTTCTTTCTCCCGGCCATGGATAGGATGTACCCTATGTTCTATTACCAGCATATGTCCGTCCCGCGGAAGATGGAATTTGACCTCGCTCGATATGCTTCTGAGGTTACTCTTGGCGATCTGGGCTCCCACCACCAAGTGCACCGTCATGACGGCCATGACGGGTCGGTTATCGGCCTTTTCCCTGGATCGCGCAAGAGGGAGATCCCGTCTGGAGAGATACCGCACATTGGCTCCACCTTATTCAACATGTTCATGGCAGCGGAGGGTGACTATCCAGTTACGTTCCGTGCATATGGGTGGATTCATTCCCCAGCGAATTACTGGTGGGGCAGGATGGTTGGCTTTGTCCTTACCGAGCTCGGGGATTTGCTGAAGCGTGTAGGACTGTACTCGGCGGTCAGGGCCGTACAGTGGGGGATCCCTCAAAGTTCTCAAAACTTCTTTGGGATCCTAGAACGTTACAATCCCTTGACGGGGACGTTCTTTACTCCAGTCGGGGAGATGGGCCTTGCCTTACACGAGCTGCACGAGGTCTCAGGACTGGTAACAGGGGACATGCCCTATGAAGAATATGTCCCGACCGCTGTGGAGCTTCGCTACGTGAAGGAGGAGTTTCCCCTCATATACGAGACCTACTGGGAAGTGCTCTGTCACTTCCATATCTGCGGTCAGATCACCAAATGGCGGTCGCAGGGGGTCACGTATCTGTCTTGGGCGAGTTATTTGTTCAACAATGTGAACACCAAAGACCACTTGATCACCCGATTGGCTCCCAGCTCTGATAGGGATATCGAAGACCGGATTGACCAGGCTCCCGAGAAGTTCTACACCACAGAATCGAACGAAGATGGTTTCGACCCCGACTTGGTTTTTGAAAGCTTCCACCACCAAGCCCGGACTCCTATCTCCGATCGGGCGCTGCTGGCGGGTTTTCTGATGCTGTGGCTAAAGCGTTGTGTGGTGCCCACGCTGCCACATGAAGTTATAGTTGCCGACGTGGTGTACCCGGCGGTGCTTCTGGCCCATGGCAACCCTATAGCTCTTCTCCCGGCCGTGGTGGCTGGTATTCAGAGCGGGCTGCGGGCGCTGGCTAAAAGCTTTTGTGAGCCGCCAAAAACTGTGGATTCCGAGGGAAAGCCGCTCACGGACGCAGAGGGGAATCCAGTGGTGAAGCGTCCCAATCCTCGGGTTGAGCTGCCTTACACATACCTTATGGCCTGGTATGTGATGCACTGCCCCTCTTTGATGACGGCGGTGCGTTGGAAGGAGGACTCCGTCCCCTTCATACAGCGATTGGAGGGTTCGAGGTGGCAGGATCCTTACATATATTATATCCGGAAGCGTCTTTCAGCCCCGGCAAACTATCAGCTCAATCGTTGCCTCCTCCAGATCCCTGGTGCATCCTACGGCGATCTACTTGTCGATTCCGCAGGCCCTGATGATTTCACGAGGTTATCCCAGGGAGCCTTCTGGTGGTTGCTCAATATTCGGCCCGGGTATATGCTTTTTCGACAAGGGACATCATGCACCATTGAGCCATACATGCCGAATCGCTTCGCTCGACAGTTCGGCTATGACCAGCTCTATATCGGGAATCCAAATGCTTATCTCGCCTTCGAAGGGAACTTGTTCGAGGGTGCTCGGGCCTGGTACTATAGTGTGGCTGGAGGGACAGGAACAACCTTCCGTCTACCTCTTGAAGCGCCCAAGTGCCAGATGAGTCTAAGCTATTGTACTTGGTACTCCCAAGCCGTCCAGACACCAGACTTTCTTCCGGCATCTTCATGTATCGAGAGCATCAATGCAAGCCTCGAGACAAGGACAGAGTCTGGTAAACCAACGAGACTCGTAGAGCAGTACCGGAAAGCCCGTAAGGAGGTCGGGAGAAGGACGAGGAGGGAGCCACGAGCTACAGAGCCACGACCGCCAAGGGCAGAGCCACGAGCGAAGAATGAGCCGTCAGTAACGAGGGCGGAGCCATCAGCGACGAGAGAGGAGCCTCCAGCAACGAGGGCGGAGCCACCAGCAAAGAGGTCTAAGCAGTTGGCGAGTAAGCGTCATCACCGCTCTACTTCTGTTATTGAGCCTGCCCCGAAGAAGGTTAGGAGGGACTTGGCGGCTGAAGTCTCTCAATCCGGAGCTATCTCTGCCGGAGTTGAGGCTCCTCCTGAAGACGTCGTCAGAGTTGAGGAACCTTCGGAAGAGGAGGATTTCCCCCCTTTAGCTCGTGCTCCTAAGTCGCACCGCGAGGCTGTGGAGGAGGGGGAGTTCATCGAACAACCCGTTATTGCTGCTGATGCCGAATCCCCAGAGATTGACATAATGGGCGATGAACTTCCGGAAATCTCAGCTCTGCTCAAACCTCCTTCTGCTCATGAAGGGAGAGATGAGGCACAGCAGTTGGGGTCTCCAGGCGTCTTCATCTCTAGTTCCAGGGCCGTCGACCCTAGTCCTACTACTGGGGTGATTGGAGGCAAGGCTCCGATTACGGAGCTTCCTGAGCTGTCGTCTTCTTCGCTCTCAGGGGAAAGCCTCTTTGAGGACAAAGTCGACTATAGCGAGGAACCCGCTCCTCCTGATCAAAGCAAGTTCTTCCATGTCTCAGAGGAGGAAATGTATGTGGGCGAGTCATCATCTGCACCACCAGTGGCGGCTATTCCTGTTGAAGGTACCCTTTCCACCTCCTGTCCAATTTTTCTTTACATGTTGAAGAAGATGTCTTGACATTCTTCATTTTATATTGCAGGGCCAACCGGAGATGCCGAGGCTACAACCTCCTCGCATATTGAGGAGATGGTGAGAGAGTTGACTCGGCCACAGGGAATTGAGACCTCAGCTGCTGAGATGCCCTCAGAGGGGGCAGCTGCTGGTACTGGGGAGCCTTCCACTCTACCAGAGGAGGAAGCCACTACTGAGGTCAAGAAGGCTCGGGTGGAGGGTCCAATGGCAGGTCCACTCCCAGGAGATTGCACAGCCCAAGCTTCAAATGAAGCTTCTGAGGAAATCGTGCTTGCCACTCCATCATTGGTCGCGGAAGTTCCAGCAGGGATAGCACCTCCGGAAGCACCAGTGGCTGGTTCCGCTCTTGCCGTATCGACAGTCAGCATGACTTCTGTGCAAAAAGAGCCGGCCTACACCCCCTCTTTCGAGATAGAAAGGGGGTCGGGGAGCGTTCCGGGTGATGACAGCATGGACTTCCTGACACGCAGTACGGTGCGGCAGTTCTTTGAAGCGATGCGATCGTGCATCGACTTTATCCTTTCTGGGCGTCGTTCTTTTGACTTTGCCCGGAGATTTCTCGGGAATGTGGCCGAGAACATCGAGCTAGTCGGGGGCCTTCCTCTTGCTCAGGCATGTATGCGGGTGGTGGATCAGTTGGAGAGTGACCTGAAAGAGCTGAAGTCTTTAGACGAAGCTGACTCCCTCCACGAAACCCAAGTCATCCTGGATAGCCTCCTTTCTGCCCAAAGGCAAGAGCGACAGGAAGTGGAAGTACAAATTGCCGAAGAGGTCAGCAACCTTGAGCGTTCCCAGGCTGAATGCCAAAGGCTGATTGAAGACTCAGGGGATACTGAGCTTATCATGCAGAACACAGAGCTTGCTATTACCAACGCTCGGGCTGCCATTGCTAAGGCCAAAGCCATGCTAGCCGTCAATGAAGAGAAGCTCGTCGCCCTCCAGAAGAAGCTAGAGGAGCAGAAGGCTGCAAGGGTACGGGCTGAAGAGAGCCAGTCTGTTCATCTCTCCAGGTTGGAGACTCTGCGAGCCCAGCTAGCTGAAAAACCCTGCCTATCTGAAGAGGAGCTGCGGGTCCAGGCGATGATGGAGGCTGAGAAGGCACGTCAGCATGAGATGCATCGTCTCAGGGAGCGCATCCGTTCCCTACCAGATCGAGATTTTTAGCCTTCTCCTCCCCTTTTTTTTTTTGTAACGCTCAATCTTATTTGTATAAGAGAGCGTTTTTGTATCACTTTCATATTTTTGGATATAAACAAAAGTGACACCCTCCTTTTTACTTCTTTTGTCTCGAACTCTTTGCCTTTGGTTGGACATGTAGGAGCAAGGAAGTCTTTTGATCTTTATCAAAATTATAATCATAATCTTAATAAGTCAAAAGTATTGAGGAAAGATCTTGTTCCAAGAACTTTCATGACACTGTCAGAGGTGTAAGCTTAACTTGACAGAGGTGATTTTTGGTGGACCTGCCACTTTGTGGAAGAAAGTGACAGGTGGAGTTCGTATCCCCAGGAAAGATGAACTTTATCAAGGATTTGTGCTTAACTTGATTTTAGATCAGCTGGGGATGTTGATGGAAACATTGTTTATTGGTGTAATGTTAACCAACAATGCCTCCAAAATGAACTAACAATGCCTCCAAAATGAACTAACAATGCCTCCAAAATGAATTCGATATTCTGTTGGGAGAATATCAAATGAAACTAGACTCGCGGGGGAATCTAGGGAAGTCCTTACCGTTAGAGGTGTGATATTAACTTAACGGGTTGGAGATAGTCTTGTCAGAAGTGTAATGTTAACTTGACAAGGACATGAGTTAGAGGTGTGATATTAACTTAACTCATCGACATCTCAGTTTTATAAGGGAATACTGAGGGTGTCACTGTCATAGGTGTGATGTTTAACTTAACAGTGAGGGTAATGCTAGAGGTGTAATGTTGAACTTGGCATTAGTCGTCTCGGCTTGAAGAAGTCGAGGAAAGGTCATAGCCATAGGTGTATTGTTGAACTTAGCAATGACTCGGATGCTAGAAGTGTAGTGTTAACTTGGCATCGTTCGTCTCGGCTTAAGGAAGTCGAGGAAAGGTCATAGCCATAGGTGTATTGTTGAACTTAGCAATGACTCAGATGCTAGAAGTGTAGTGTTAACTTGGCATCGTCCATTTCAGCTTCGATATGGAAGTCTGAAGAAAGGGTGACTGTCAGAGGTGTAATATTAACTTGACGGGCACCTGATATACTGCTTAGAGGTGTAATGTTAACTTAAACAGTAGTTTGTCAGAGGTGTGATATTAACTTGACAAGAATTGGCTCTTGATAGGAGCAATTTGAGGACCTGTCATTCTATTGATGAGAATTGACAAGTGGAATTTGAAATGCCAGAGGTATAGTGTTAACTTGGCAATTTTGAAGTTTGCTGCTCTATGTAGAGGTAACAAGCGGGGCTTGTACTCGACAAGGAGTATTCATTACCAGAGGTATAGTGTTTAACGTAGTAATGTTTGCATTTTGTGGTCCTACCATTCTATGGATGAGAATTGGTAAGAGATTTTGGAGGAGAGAGTGGAATCAGGTCCACTTAGGATTTTTAGCAAACCCTCAGCTGTCAACGGATTTGAGGTGCCTTTACCAACTACCGTTTGAGTTGGGCTAGTCATGCTATTCCCCTCAGCATGATGAGTTATCGAGGACTTATGTTGGGCTTAGATGCCAACGTTTTCCTCTATCCTTAGCCGTCGAAGGCGTTGGATGTTTGATCAGAGGTGTGGTATTAACTTGATCGGCAGGATTTTTAGCAAACCCTCAGCTCTCAACGGATTTGATGTGCCTTTACCAACTACCGTTTGGGTTGGGCTAGCCATGCTATTCCCCTCAGCATGATGAGTTGTCGAGGATTTATGTTGGGCTTAGATGCCAACCTTTTCCTCTATCCTTAGCCGTCGAAGGCGTCGGATGTTTTTGATCAGAGGTGTAATTTTAACTTGATCAACAGAAGAACACCATCTAGGGATAGTATTTCTTCAGGAATTTGCCATTGATTGGCATCATGAGTGTATCGCCATTAGAGGTTATGAGACGATACGATCCATTCGAGTAGACCGACTCTACTACAAATGGTCCTTCCCATTTGGGTTGGAATTTTCCCTTCGTCTTGTGCGTCATGACCATGGGTCTCCGGACGGCTAAGACAAGGTCGCCTTTCTTGAAAGTTCGCGTCTTGACTTTCTTGTTGAAGGCTCTAGTGATGCGAGCTTGATAAAGCTCGATCTGCTGCTGGGC
Source organism: Agave tequilana (assembly GCA_038442645.1). Taxonomy (NCBI): domain Eukaryota; kingdom Viridiplantae; phylum Streptophyta; class Magnoliopsida; order Asparagales; family Asparagaceae; genus Agave; species Agave tequilana. The sequence goes on from JAVJIF010008538.1 coordinate 67,847, forward strand.
CTGCAGACGCTTGTCGTCTAAGGCCTCCAGTTCTTGGAGTCGCTGTCGATGCTTCTCCTCTGTTGTCATCTCCGCTGTCAGGGCGACGCGTAGAGATGGAATTTGGATTTCCAGTGGAAGGACGGCTTCACATCCGTACACCAAGGAAAATGGCGTGGCCTTTGTCGGGGTTCGCACTGTTGTGCGATAGGCCCATAAGCATTCGCCCAACTTGTCGTCCCAGTCGCGTTGACTTTTCGAGACGAATTTCTTAAGAAGCTTGCCAATAGTCTTATTGAAAGCTTCCGCGAGGCCGTTGGCGGGAGGATAGTATGCCGTTGAAGACACTCTGGATTCTGAACTTGGCACAGAATCTCTGGAAAGCCTGGCTGATGAACTGGGGTCCATTGTCATGGATGATCCGCCGAGGCACACCGAAGCGATAGATAACGTGATGTTTCACGAACTTGATCACGTTAGACGATTTTACCTCTTTTAGAGGAACAGCTTCGGCCCACTTGGAGAAGTAATCGGTTATTGCTAGAATGAACCGATGTCCTTTCGACGATGGTGGGCTGATGGGGCCAACCACGTCCATCCCCCACATTTCGAACGGCCAAGTAGAGGTCGTAGAGTGGAGGTACCCTGGTGCCTGATGGATGAAATCGCCATGTATTTGACAGGCATGACATCTTTTGGCGTAAGCGACGGCATCGGCGACCATTTTGGGCCAGTAGTACCCCAATCTTTGGAGTCTGTTTGCCAGCTTTGGACCAGGTTGGTGAGCTCCACATGTGCCATCATGGGCTTCTTTCAACATTTCGCGGGCCTCTTTTGATGAGAGGCACCAGAGCAGGATCCCGTCATGCGATCGACGGTACAGTGTTCGCGTGATCGCATTATAATAAAATTTGGGGGCTTTCCTCCGAATGGCGGCCGCCTCTTTGGTGTCTTCAGGCAAGATGCCGTATAAGACATAATCAATATAGGAAAATCGCCAGTCTTTAAGCTCTGGAGCGGTTGACACTTCAAGTGTCTCTTTACCGCGACGATCTCCTGTTGACCCTGGGTAGTCTCCGGGGGGGATTTTTGGACAGTATAGGTCGTGGCTATAGACGAATACTTTCTCCATTGCTCCAGCTGGGAGAGCTAGGGAAGCTGCGAGAGATGCGAGGGCATCTGCATGCGCATTTCGGCTTCGCGGCACATGGTCGATGTAGAAGTTTGAAAACTTTTCCGCCATGTGGATTGTCGCGTCGTAGTAGGGTACTAGATCTTCATGTCTGACCTCATACTCTCCGCGAACTTGGCTGACGATGAGTTTGGAGTCACCGTACGCCTCGAGATTTTTAACGCCAATCTCATCGGCGAATTGCATCCCAATCAGGAGAGCGTTGTACTCCGCCACATTGTTGGAACAGGGTTCGGTTAACGAGATAGCCCGGGGGATCACGTAGTTTTGTGGGGAGACGAGTACTACTCCTACCCCCGCTACTGTGTGTCCCTTTGGGCTTGCCCTTGATGCACCATCGAAGAAAAGTTGCCATACTTGTCCTTCGAATGTTGCCTGAGTCAGGCATACTTCAGCGACCTCATCTGGGAGATCCTCATAAAGTTTGGCTGCCCTCGGATCTGGGTGTTCGGCTAAGAAGTCCGCCACCGCTTGTCCTTTAATGGCCTTCTGTGGCAGGAAGTGCATCTCATATTGAGAGAGCAATATAGCCCATTTTGCCAGCCGGCCATTCAATGATGAAGGCTTTGTCATAAGCAACCTCAGGGGGTTGACTTTTGATATGACATTTATAGTTTGGCCTACCAGATAATGTCGCATTTTCTGAATAGCGAACACCAAGGCCAAACACTCCTTCTCGATCGGGTTGTATCGATGTTCGGCCCCGATCATCGTTCTACTGAGGTAGTAGATTGCTTGTTCTCGTCCTTGGTCATCATTCTGAGCTAGTAGAGCTCCCAAAGAATGATCCATCGATCGGACGTACACCAGGAAGGGTTTTCCGGATACCGGAGCTGCAAGTACTGGTGGTTGGGTGAGGTATCGTTTGATCTCCTCGAATGCTTGCTGGCAAGCGTCGTCCCATATGAACGAGACTCCCTTCTTCATCAGCTTAGCGAAGGGTTGGCATCTCCCAGAGAGATTTGAAATGAATCTGCGGATGTACGCCAATCGTCCTTGCAATCCTCTGAGCTCCTTGAGGCTTCTGGGGGGTTGCATCTCTTGGATAGCACGGACTTTCTCCGGATCCAAATGGATTCCTGTGGAAGTTACAACAAACCCTAGGAACTTGCCGCTGGCTACCCCCAGGAAGGACTTGGTGGGGTTCATCTTCAATTGATGAGCCCGCATGATGTCGAAGACCATCTTCAGATCAGCTATGTGATCTCCTTTAATGCGACTTTTCACCGCGATGTCGTCGACATAACATTCCACCGTTTTGCGTATCTGCTGATGGAAAATGGTATTCATGGCCCTTTGGTATGTTGCCCCTGCATTCTTTAGACCGAAGGGCATGACGGTGTAGCAGTATACTCCTAGAGGTGTCCTGAAGGAGGTATGCTTTTCATCGTCAGGGTACATCTTGATTTGATTGTATCCTGAGAATCCGTCCATGAAGGACATTCGCTCGAATCCGCAGGTATTGTCAATCATGACATCTGTGATTGGCAATGGGAATTCGTCTTTGGGGCAGGCCTCGTTTAGATCGCGGAAGTCGATGCAGATCCGGATCTTCCCGTTCTTCTTAGCAACGGGGACGATGTTAGCTACCCAGTCGGGATGTTGTTCCTCCCTGATGAAGCCGGAGTCAATAAGCTTCTTGACTTCTGATTGAATGGCCTCCATTATTTCGGGACGAAACCGTCGCTGCTGTTGCTTGACGGGTTTTACGTCCGGACTGATGTTGAGGCGGTGCATAGCCACTTGAGGATCAAGTCCAGGCATGTCCTCGTAATTCCAGGCGAAGACGTCTATATACTCTTGTATAAGAGATATTAGATCATTCTTCTCTGATGGTGACAGGCCGTCACTTATGAAGATGGGCTTGGGGTTGGCTTCATCTCCTAGGTTGATCTGAACAACCTTGTCTTCTGTGGGTGGCTCACGCTGTTCAAAGCGGATATCCCAGAGAGCATTCAGATGTTTGATCCAGGGGTCTGTATCCGACTGGATCATTTCTTCGTCTTCGTCTTCCAGATGGCTTGTTGAAACCATGTTTACAGAAAGCCCTTTGAAGATGTTGCCAATACTGACATCTGATTCCCACGATGACGTGTCTGAAGAGTGATCATGGCCTGATGGTTCCTCAGAATCAGAGGCTGACGGCACTGGAGTTGATACATAGCCCAACCCCGGCGGGTCTGATGATAATAGTCAGGTGTTTTCCCTTTTGGTACAAAAGATCGAAGCAATGATCTCCTTCCTTTGCCGAAGTTTAACCCGGGCCTGTTGATTAGATCGTACCCCATACGCTTCATCATCTTGAGCGTTCTCGGTTCATAATGATTGAACTGGGGGGATTCATCCTCGCCTTCTGATTCTTCATGGGGCGTTGGTTCAGACATGATTCGTCCAAAGAGGATAGGTCTCTGGCCCTTTTGTCTGGCTGGAACCATAAATGAAGATCCTTGCGCGTCACCATCATCATGGTACGTCCCGAAGGATGATTTTATAGGTACATGCAATGATGTCAGAGCATTCATTGCCGACCATACATCCTCGCCCATGTCGGTACTAGTATCCGACGGTATTGACTCAGATTCATACACAGGAAAATACGCGAAATCTAAGTCTTCATTAATATACCAACCGCCTGCATCGTCGGTGGTATCAACATCGAGCTTATTAGTGCTCTTTACAAGTGGTTCTAACTCCCACAGGCACTCTTCTTCTTCGGGCTCGGTGTCAGCTTCATTACCAGAGTCTGGCTCCTCTGGTTGCGGGGTTCCATTATTCTCCTCATATAAGAGGGAATCCGTGAAATAGTTCTCGACCCCTTTGAACGGATGCCTTTCGGCGATCAACGTTCGAACCTGTCCGCTCTCGTCAATGTATTTCATGACTTGATGGAGAGTGGAGGGAACGATGGAGTTTTGGTGGATCCATGGTCGTCCCAGCAACAGGTTGTAGGAAGTGTCAGCGTCAATGACATAACACGTCACTTCCGATTTGAGGCTCCCGATCCGGCATTTGAGCTTGATCTTCCCCATCGGGCGGGAGCTGTTGGCATTAAACCCATAAATAGTCGTCTGGGTCGGGCTCAGACGATGGGCGGGAATGCCAAGAAATTGCATGACTCGGCGAGGTATGATGCTAAGTGCGGACCCTGGGTCTACCTGGATGCGGTTCACCTCGGATGACCCAATATACCCCGTGAAGTATAAGGGTCGGTCATGCTTTCCTTTAACCTGCATGTCGTCTGCTGTGAAGGAAATGCAGGGAACATTTGGAGAGGTGTGGAGGCAATCCTCTACATCTTTCTCTCTCGGTACGTGGGTCAGAAAGACCTCAGCGTTCGTCAGGGCTTCTTGTAGAGCCTCTCTGGTTGACTTAGATAGCCTCAGGAGCTCATACAAGGTAATGCGTGCCGGGATGTTGGCTAACTGAGCCAGAACATCGAAGCGGTAAGATGTCGAAGATCCTTCCGCTGCACTTCTTGAAAGAACCCGGGAAAACCGAGTTTCTTTCTGTTTCTCCACGGGTGGTTTTGTGGAGGGCTGAGCTGGCTCTACAGCTGGTTGAGGAGGGACCACCGCCTTTTCGCCGTACTGCTTCAAGTACGCCTGCCCTGAACGGGTGCCTACTGTCGGTTGGTTGGGCTCTGCCGCCAGGACCATTGTCTCCTCTTCTGAGTCGGTCAACGAAGGAACATCAGCGTCTGTTTCCCGGGAAGAAGCGCAGATCACGTGGCAAGATGATGTCTTTCCTTTGCCTTTGGACTTCCTGTTGGTCACAGTCGTCCATTGTTGCTCGTCGACGAGGTCAGGGTGGATCCACATGATTTCCCCTTGAGGTGTAGGGACGGGTACCAAGCCTTTCTCCTGCTGCTGATGAGGGTCTGTATTGACCACTCTCAATTCTCCTTTCGGGACAGATATCACTCCCACGGGCATCGGGGGTCGTGTCCCGAAGTGGAGTGCCGACGTCATGTTGGCCGCCCTCTGTTTCTGCTCCGGTCGGAGTTTTAATACCTCCGCGTCAATTAGGGCTTGAAGGACGTCCTTGAAGATGTAGCAGCTCTTGGTAGGGTGCCCGAGAATCCTATGGTACAGGCAGTAGTTGGGGTTGTCGGTCTTGCCGACTTCTTCTGGGCGCCTGATTTCAGGGAGCTTCAGTCGATTGCTCTTGTTGAGTAATTTGAAGAGCGAGTCGACATGTTCCTCCTTGAAGGAATATTGTTTGTTGGCGCGGGGTTGGCTGGAAGAGCCACCTGCTCTGCCTGTTTGAGGCTTGACGGGAGATTTGGTCTCCGTTGCCAAGTTATCCTTCCGTTTGGTTTGGAGGGATGTGTCTGGCGCACGCCTTGTCGACCTTTCTGGCCTGGGCCTGCCTTCTTCCGCTCTGACGCGGGCGACAATCTCTTCAGCCTGTTCACCTTGCTGGACTAACTGTTTCCAGGTGCGGCTTTCTGCTACTCCTATTTGAGCAAGGAGTGAAGTTTGGAGATTGTGGCGACATGTTTCCACCAGGGTGGCCTGGGTCATGCCGCTCGGACATCGGAGTGCCGTGTTCCGAAATCTTTCTACGAAAGACTTAACGGACTCTCCCTTTCGTTGCTTGGTAGCTAAAAGGGTAGGCATGGTAACCTCCGAATCATCCTCGAAGAAGCGTGTTAGGAACAGCTTCTCCAAGTCGCCCCAGTTCTTGATTGAACCTTCAGGGAGTTTCATAAACCATTCAAAGGCTAACCCTTTCAGGGTGCCAATGAATAGACGTGCCAGGATGGCATCGTTATCTACCACATTCCCAGTTTGGGATTTGAAGTAGTAGATATGCTGGTTGGGCGACCCCTTTCCGTCGAATGCTTGGAGAGTTGGAGCCTTGAATCTAGGAGGGTACGGGACTAAGTCCCACTCGGCCGGATACGGCCGGACCACTCCAGCTTCTTGGAGATCTTTACGACTAGCAAGGGCATTGAGTCGTTGCTCCAATAGGCTCATTCTTTGATTTTGAGCCTTCTCCGAATCTGGGTCGCTTCCTGCATGTGCTGAAGGTCTGGACACATTCGAAGGAGTGGATCGTCGTGTCCCATCGGAAGGATCAGAGGGTGGACTTCCTCCTCTTCCCCTTCTAGCTCTTGGCCTTCTGGGAGGAGATCTTGCCCTCTCGTCAAGCAATTTCTCAAGCATATGCTTGAGGTCGTCAATGGTTCTCTGCTGAGAGGAGAGTACTTCCATTTGGTGCTTCTGCATCCGGGCCAGGTACTTAGTTGTCTCCTCGGGAGCATTTGCTGTGTCCTCAGGAGCATCTGCCATGTAGGCGGAAACCTCCTTTCCACCGGAAGAATTCGAAGTCCATGATTCTATCACAACTGAGTGAGAATCATCTTCCCTAATGCCGCGGGATAGGGCATTGTAGTCAATTGGGGTGATGGCTCCAGTCCGGGTACGGGTGTGTCGATACACCCCTTCTGGCTCAGAGTCTGACCCCTCTGAATTGACCATAGGTTGTTTTCCCCTGCTTCTGCTTGTCATATATGCAGTAAGCTCCGGGTACTCAACGTCAGGGAAGGTTCTCCTTCGGTGGGAGCGTCTTCTTTTAGCTGACGGGGGAATCAGGGTCAGCTGTCTAATCAAAGACGGCTGGTGAACGCCTGATTCGCAATGGCATCCAGAGAGCATCTGGATGAGTTGTTGACAGCAGCAAGAAGAAGTGGCCTGATTGGCACTTCTTTTCCTTGTCAAATAATCCCTCAAATCCGTGGGAGGGGGATTAAATAGACTGGCCTCACAGCGTCGAAGACGGGGGGCAGTCGTGTGTTGCGCTGTCTGGACGCAAGTCTCAGAAACGCGGAGATCACACTGTTGCGTTACGCGCGTCTGGCGTCTCTGTTGAGACGAGACGCGGTCCTCGCGTTGCAGTTGCTGTGTTGGAGCAGAGAGACTTGGGACGTTACGCGCGTCTGGCGTCTCTGTTGAGACGAGACGCGGTCGTCGCACTGTTGTCCACTGCGTTGGGACAGAGACACTTGGGGCGTCACGCGCGTCTGGTGTCTCTGTTGAGACGAGACGCGGTCCTCGCACTGTTGGGAGATTTCGCGCATCTGGCGTCTCTGTTGAGACGAGACGCGGTTCTCGCACTGTTGTCCGCTGCGTTGAAGCAGAGGGACTTGGAAGATAATGGGCTGCTGGGCCCCACGCCTGGGAACGCATGCGTCCTGCGTTTGATGAGACGTAGAAACTTCGCTTCGGCGTTTGGTAAGTTGGTCTCCAGCAGACTCAACTTGAGGAGTCTCGCGTTTGGGTCGCCAAACGCGGATTTCTCGCACTGGTCGAGGTGCGGGCAAGGCATCATATTGAACGCCGCGTCCAACCCCAGTCAGAGAACCATCGGTTCCAACCGAGTGTTGACGCGCGCGTCGTCTTTGTCGACGCTCGGCATTTCGATTGCGTCGTGGAGGAGGAGAGAAGCCAACAACTTCCTGGTTTGAAGAACCAGGGCTGTTCACCACGCGGGTCTCTTGGGAGACGTTGACGCGGGGTTTCTTCGAGACGCGGGCGTTCTGCAAGACGCGGGCGTCACGCGAGACGCGGGCGTTGTGCGAGACGCGGTCGATCGCAGCAACAGTTGTGCCGTGGACCACGCGGGCCTTCAGAGAGGCGTTGGCGCGTGGGTTCTGCGCGTCGCGGTTGATCGCAGCAGAGGCGTTGGATGTTACGCGGGCCTTCGAGGAGGCGTTGACGCGTGAACTGGGCGCGGCACAGTGGGTGACAGCAGCGCCTGGTTGAGCCACAGATTGGGCTTCGGGAGGCTGCGTCGTTGAGACCCTGCGGCAGACGCGGGTCTTGGGGCTCTTGGAGCCAGAAGAGAGAAACTCTTCATACTTCGCCTGGTCGAACTCAACGACGAGTGATTCGACCATCTTCCCCTTACGGAGAACGTCATCCTGCACCACGATGTGCTCATCGGTCACGAATGTAGTCCCCAGCGAAGTCGCCATCTCTTGTTCGGTGCGGAAAGAGATTTTGCCGTAAAATTTCCTTGAATCAGTTGAAAGATTACAACAAAACAATATTCCGACTACAAGGGAGGGAGGATGCTTGGATCTTCCCTTTGTTTAAGGCTGGGTTCTTCGTGTGGCGATGGAGAGTGAATCTTGTTCTCCGTTGACCAGATGACCGTCCTGGACCGTCGGGGGTCTTCTCTTCGGCCGGTAGGGGAGTAACTCAGCTCCGGCTACCAAACTCTCAAAGAGGAGGTAGGCGAAGATAGGCTAGTACTCAGTAAGCCTGTTGAAGAATCTCCTCTCTCTCGGTCGTTGACGTCGGGCTTCTCTCTCTCGATGCCTTGATCTTCTGACCCTCTGGATTCAAAAATGCCGACCTTAATTGATCACTCGACCTTCTTCTCCCCCTGAATCCAAATCTTCGACCCATCGTTCATAGCTAACAGGGCTATTTATAGGGGTCTTAGGGGGTGATCGTGCCCCCTAAAAATGCGCCTGAATGAGGGCCGTTACCCGCGATACGCGCGGTAACTGACTCCCCACGATCTGGGCGGTTGCAACTGAGACGCGGATTTCAGACTAAACGCGCCTTGGATGCTGAGACGCGGGCGTCGAGCCAACGCGCCTTGATATTGAGACGCGGGCTTCAGGCCGACGCGTCTTGAAGTTGAGACGCGGGCTTCAGGCCGACGCGTCTTGAAGTTGAGACGCGGGCTTCAGGCCGACGCGTCTTGAAGTTGAGACGCGGGCTTCAATCCTTTGCGTCTTTGAGACTGCTTCTTTGGTGGCTTGCCTGGTAGTCATTTTTAGACAGCCTACATTGATGATGTGGGTGTGACGTACCCTAACCCCCTGCGTGTACTATCATAGTAATTTGCAGGTTTCCCTCTTGGGACGGAGTTACGCATCAAGCCGCGTCTTCCTTTTCCGAAGTTTAGGCCCGCTCCCTGCTTCAGGTTGTAACCCATCTTCTTCATAATATGGCGCGCTGATGGCGCGTAATGAAAGAACTGTTGAGCATCCGACTCTGAGCTTGAGTCTGTAGTTGAGAATCTCCCTGGCCGGGCTCTGCTGAAGATTATCGGCGCCTGACCTTGCTTGGACGGAGGGACTACCAGCGTGGCCCCTTCTACGGCTTCCACAGATGTGCTAGCCACACTCGGCTCATGTACGGGCATATGAAGAGAGCCATCCATCATGGATTTAATCGACTCGATGCTCGCAGGATAATCAAAAGAAATATTATCATTAATTATCCATTCGCCTTCCTCCTCAGGAGGGATCTTACATCGGGGATCATTAAAGCATGCTACAATTGGCTCGCCAATCAGAATGGCTGGCATGCCCGTTTCGGATTCTGAATCCGCCTCATTGCCACTTTCATCATCGTCTGGCAATGTTTCTCCCGGCGTTCCTCTAGCCTCTTGATATAGGAGAGCATCAGTGAAGTAATTTTCCACCCCCTTGAAGGGTTGCTTCTCAGCGAAGACAGTTCGTACTGTCGCATCATCCTCAACATACTTAAAGCACTGATGGAGAGTGGAAGGAACGATCCAGTTGGCATGGATCCATGGTCGTCCCAGTAGCAGGTTGTATGATGTGTCAGCATCAATGACATAGCACGTCACTTCTGACTTCAAGCTTCCGATTCTGCGGCGGAGCCGAATCTTTCCAAGCGGATGGCTGCTCCCGGCGTTGAAACCATATATTGTAGTGGTGGTTGCGGACAACCTGTACAATGGTATGCCGAGGAAATAGAGGAGCCTTTTGGGGATGATGCTGAGTGCAGACCCCGGATCTACTTGTACTCTTTCAATGCATGTTGAACCGATATATCCGGTATAGTACAGAGGTCGATCATGCTTGTTGTCTTTGAGAAGCATATCTTCCGCCGTAAAGGTAATAACAGGCACCTTGGATTGTGCGTGATGGCACTCTGAGCAGGAAGGCCGATCTCATCACCAGGAACCTCAGGCATGCATGTCAGAAAGGACTCCGAGTTGGCCAGCGCATCTCTGAGTGCCTCTCTTGTCTCTTTAGAGAGACGAAGGAGCTCGTGTATTGTGATACGAGCCGGGATATTGGCTAAGTGGGCCAATATATCAAAGCGAAAGGGCGTGGCTAACCCTTGGCCTGGCAGTTTCTTCAACACATGGTCGAACCTCACTTCCTTAGGCTTCTCTTTCCTTTGGTCAGAACTGGAGCGGATGTCGGCATTGGTACTGACGTCGTTTGCTGTTGTATCTCGTCAGTAGACTTGTCATACTGCCTTAAGTATGACTTTCCAGACCGGGTGCCCGTCTGTTGAGGTGCATCTGCTGCGCTGTACAGGCATGCTTCTCTTCTTCTGAATCGCTGAGGGAAGCCGAAGTAAGATTACCATCATCTGGCAGGACAGAGATGACATTGCAGGACTTGCCCTTTTTGCTGGAGTCCTTCGACGTCCGCTGTACATCTTGGACGAGGTCAGGGTGTATCCACATAACTTCTCCTGTCTCCAATGTCAAGGGACGAGACCCTTGTCATCTTTAGCTATGGTTGAAGAATGCTTGACTTTCAACCGCGGTGTGGGGGCTGGATAGGTCCCGTCGGGAACTGTGACCTTCTGAGCAGTGCCGAACTCAAGAGTCACCATATTGGCAGTGACTTTCTTCTGTTCCGTCTTCAATGTGAGGACTCCGGCGTCGACCAAAGCTTGAATTCTATCCTTGAGAACATAGCACTTGTCAGTAGGATGGTGGATCATCCTGTGGTAGAGGCAGTATTTAGGGTCGTTTGTACGCCCTATCTCATTGGGACGCCGAGCATCCGGTAGCTTCATTTTGTTCCCTTTGTGGAGCAGATGGAATATCGTGACCACCTGGTCATCTCTGAAGGAGTACTTCTTCGGAGGAAACTTGGGCTCTTGGCTGTTGACGCCGCTCTTCTTGCCTTTGACTGCATGTCCCCGGTTAACTCGACGGACATAATCTCCTTCCCTTTAGCTGGGAAGACTGCGGAGATCGCTACGCCCTTTGTTGTTTGTGCCCCATTTGCTTCTAGGGCGGATGGCTCAAACTTCTTAGCCGATTTCTCGGCTATCTCAGCTTGTTCGACCAATTCCTTCCAAGTATGGGCTTTGACAGCCCCCATGCGGACTTCTACTTGATCCAAGAAGTTGTGCCTGCATGTCTGTAAGAGCATGGGTAATGGCATCCCTGCTGGGCACATCAGAGATAGATTTCTGAACCGCTCAATGTATTCACGGACAGATTCGCCTTTCCTCTGTACAGTGGAAAGGAGCTTGTCCATGGTCACTTCGGTGTCATCCTCATAGAAGCGAGAGAGGAACGAGTTTCCAGGTCAACCCAGGAATTGATAGAGTCCTGAGGAAGGCTTCGGAACCAGTCGAATGCCACCCCTTTCAAGGTGCCGATGAACAACCTAGCCATGATGGCGTCGTTGTTTAGAACATTACCGGTCTGGGACCGAAAATAGTAGATGTGCTGATTGGGCGAGCTCTTACCATCATACGTATGCAACGTTGGTGGTTTGAACTTTGGCGGATATGGCACCGAATCCCACTCCAGCGGATAAGGACGGACTGCCCCTACCTTCTTTAATTCATCCCTCTGAGCTAGGGATGCGATTTGAGCTTGAAGGCCTTTAAGGACTTCGGCATCCAGGGAAGAGCCTCCTTAGATTTCTCCGTCTTGGGCGGATCATTGCTGAGATGCCCCTCCTCGTCATGATTACTCCCGGTATCATCATTCGATTGCTGAGGAGCTGAGCGAGCATCTGTTGAATATTGTCCAGGGCCTCTTGCTGAGTTCTAGAGGTCTGCTCCTGAGCTTCCAAACGCTGACGAAGATCGTCATTGGCGTTATCGGCCATATTAACCGATGCTTTGCCCGTTCGCACAGAACTGACTGTTGCTGAAGAGGCATACCCGCTGTCTTCATCTTCTCCATCAGATGATTGGGTGATCGTCTGGACTGTGGCGAGATTAGGGCCTTTGAGGAAGAAGGCTGCTCATAATTATAGGGTATCGCTACCCTGGATCTGGTGTTTCGGAAAACACCTTCTTCGCGCACCAAGACTTCACCTAAGCCCGGGCTATAATCTGGATTTGGGGAGCCGAAAGGGTATCATCAGATGTATGACCTTCCCTGTGTCACTCTCGTCCTCTTCCGGTCATGTTGACGGACGCGAAGGCTGGGCCTCGCGAAGCACTCCTTTCATGATGTTTCTTTATGGCACGTGCGGACAACCGGTTAAATGCCGATTGACTGTGCGGAGATGCAGCCTTGATTGGATATTACCGACAACGGGCTGAATGGATTGTCACAAGTCGGCATCCTTTTTGACAACAAGGGGAGGTGGTTTGGAGAGACTCTAATTCCCGCTTGTTTGCCAAGAATTGTCGCAGGTTAGGTTCAACAGAGCCTGAACAACCCCATGGAGAGGCCTTTCTGGAGCGTACAAGGGATAATGCTCCGTTCCTCTTATCCCTGCAGAAGGGATTAGTACTGAATAGTACTTTGGCGCTAGCTTTGCCGACAGGTGCGAGCTTAGTGCCTGATGAATCGGGAAGCGGAGCACGCTGTGGTGCTTTGCCCGCTATTCTGCTGCGAAGGGGATCAACCTCAGATAACACTGCGGTCTTAGCCTTGCGGCCGCGAACCCAGTGAATTTGTTGTGATACAATAGCTTCGCTTGTGCGAGCGAGGCTAACAGGAGGCTTTGCTGCCCTTGATTCAGGTGACGGTATGATTGCCGTCGTGACTTCATGGCTGGCAGCATCGTCAAGGCAGATGGGCATCTTACCCTTTTCTTCGCGGGAGAGGCGCAGTCTCGGCATGACTACTCCGGGAGCTTTGGTTGAAGACTCCTGTTTAGGCTTCCATATCAGCCTTGACAGGGGACGCCTAGGTTCGCAAGGAACCTGAATAGCCACAAGCGGGGCTGTGGGGTGCTGGCAAGATTCTGCCTCTGGTTTCTGATTTGAAACTTGGTCATGAAGACCTTCCTGTGCTTCCGTGCTCGAAGCGTCAGCCCACCCTCAGAGAGGACTTCTCCAAATCTTCCTTGATCGATCTGGATAACCAGGTTCTCAAAAGTGCAGGATCTGGGCTGCGGGCATGTTTCCTTGTTGCGCCAGAGAACTGCGGCAGATTCGCAGAGGACCTTTTCCGTCTCCGCAGAGACTTTGCTTGAAGATTTAGCCAGAGAAGATCTGGCTGCACCGGCTTTTCTGAATTCAGAGATAGACCCGAAGGTCTGTTCGTCGCATTGCGACACTTGATTCTCAGCAGAGGAGAATACAATCCCCAGCGGAGTCGCCATCTTGTTTTCCATTATGTTTGCAAAGGGGGAAAACTTACAAAAAAAAAGTTTGAGGAGCTAAATTACAAGTATTCTCAAAAGATTACAAGTAGATCTCCTCAGAGATTCTGGGAAAATGTGCCGATAGGAGTCTGGTCAGCGCGCGACCACTTTGTCCCTTTGACGATGCGAGCAATGAGATTCCCTTCTCGCCTGGTTCGGGGAATCAGAGAACAGAAGGTTGGTAGAACCCTCTTGCTGCTTCTCAAATCGCCTTCGATAAGGAATTCTTCTCGCTGGTTCCGGAGATTCCTTGAGAGGAAGGACGACGTTAGGGTATCAACACCCTGGTTAGAGAAAGCAATTCTCTAAAAGGTCTCTGAATTCGGGAGCGCACGGTGCGTCGTGAAAAAGCCTCTGCTTGTGGAGTCTTCTCTCTTTTTTTTTTATCGATTGATCTCCCTATGCCTTCCTCCCTCTCTCTCCTTGTACCCCTGGCGGGCTATTTATAAGGAAAGCAAGGGTATAATCGTCCCCTTTAAAGATATGGAAACAGATTGAACCGAATCTGTTTGAATCTGGAAGTAGCCTTACTGCGAGGCTAGGATAGCTTCTGCGGAGCTAGAAAATGGCAAGTCGGTTGATCTGTTTTGATCCTTTCCATATTGTTGGGGGATTCTCCTTGATCCTCTTACTCGTTTCAAGAGAGTCAAGAGATTGCGGCAATCACCTGCCATATTTGAATCCCGATTGGATTTGATTAGATTGAATCCGATCTCATCAGGAGATTTTGATTGGTCAAAGGTTGACCATAGCAGGCTGATAGCGGAGCTGCCCGCTTTGAAGCTCATAGCGGAGCTAGAGGCAATTCCTAGCGAAGTCCGAAAAGAGGCTTTTCGGCGAAGCTATCAGTCAGCTTCCTGGCGATGCTCTGGATGATGCTAGCCTCTCAAACGAGGCTATCCCCTTGGGCTAATGTAATGCTAAATGCTAGCATTTTAGACCTGCTGAGGTCTGTTTAGAAACAATCCGGGTTCACTGTTCTGCTTGCTAGATCAGTGGAGTCCAAACCGCTTCTTTGTCCCTTGGAGGTGGGCGAAAACTGGTCTTCAGCTCGTCTGTCCCTTGTCTTTTGTAAATGTCAACAAGTTTAGACATCGTTCGGACCAATGAGAATCTTGTCTTTTTAAGTGTCAACAACCGCCATATATACTAAGTTTATTTTTTAAAAAAATTGTTCTCCTCCCTGCCGACAAGGTAATTTCGTCACCATCGCCGAGGCCATTGTCAACAACAACAACCACAACAACATCAACCACGTTATTATATTTCAAACACATTGAAAAATATATTTGTATGACAAAATAACTCAGATGAGCAGCACAAGATTATCATTCTTTGGTACAAGTAGGAATAAAGAGAAGGAGTTTTCAAAGAAAACCAAAGAGATCGCTTTCTTAATTCTACAATATTACTATCAAGAGCAAGAGATTCAAAATATCAAACAGAAAAGCTTAAAGAACCTCCTCCTCCATCGCCACTGTTGTTGCTTCCAGTACCTCCACCGCTATTACTACTGCTCCCGCTTTCTCTACCAATTTCAAAGCTCTCATCACGACAATCTGTGAGGATCCACAAGCGATGGCGATGATCACTGTGCTTCTTTTCTTCTTCATCAATAAAGTTGCTGATTTGGCCACCGTAATAGTGGTTACTGCCACGAATGTCACAGTTGCCATAGCGAGGGAGCAAAGGAAAATGACTGATTTCTTCTTCTTGAAATTAATAGGGAGACGAAAAGCAAAGTGAAAATCAAAAAAAAAAATCCTCCATCTTTGGCTTTGACTTTGGCTTTGGTGGTGGATTTGAATGGTGAAGAAAAAAGGAACATTGGGGATTCACGAGTAAAAAGTGAATTAACAGTTGAGATTATTGTATTTTCTGAGGTAGGGATCGCTGACGTGGCATGGTGAAGAAGAAATAAAGTCGGTTCTAATTGAGCCAATGTTAAATCCTAGCTTTAATATCGGTTCCAATTAAACCGACGTTAAAGGCCTTGGCATTTAAAGTCGGTGTTGTATAACGACGTTAAAGTTGATTTTTTACATTGGTTCTAATTAAACCAACATTAATTCTTAATAAACGACATCAACTTTTTGAAAAACTAACATCTTAAATGTGAGTTATTTACAAAATTATCACCGGATATTTTTCACGACGTTTTTAATGAAAAATGATGTGAAACGGGTGATGTTTAATCTATTGCGCTAAAGAGAGAAGTTCCTGCGCCTAGCGCCTTCTTTCTGGGCAACAACCAACTTGAGGAACCCAAGCAACAAAGATGAAAGCGTCAGAGAAGTACCCACACGTCAAGAACAGAGAAACAAGAGAGAAAGCAAGCCAACACAATATTTAACGAGGTTCAACAATTTGTCTACGTCCTCAGGGCAAGGGAGAGGAGATTCTATTGATTCAACAATTAATACAAGCTGTTCTTGAGGATTTCAGAGGGATGCGAGAGGGATACAATTCATGAGAGCTCTAACACTTCTTTATAGCCAGTGAGTCCCAAGATTTAGTAAACCCCAATTGAATTCGACCCCAAAACAGGAAAGGAGTCTGAATCTGTTCAGGAAAGACAGAACGCGTCTGTCGGTCGACCAACCCCTGTCCTCGGTCGATCGGTCCAGTCAACCTGGACCAATTGAGACATCTGTTGTGCCAGTCAGTCGATCGTGCCCATCGACCGTTCCTTTGGGATGGTCGACCGGGCCGTGCCTGTGCACATCATGCACACCGGTCGATCGGGCGATCGATCAGGCCTATCTCCTGGCCTACTGCGAGCTCCGTTCTCGCTCCTTTTGGCTTTGGTCTCTGCGCTATTATTCTTGATCCTCTATCTCCTCTCTCTCTACAATTCTCCACCTCGGTGAAGATTTTCTAAATCTGATCCGAACTCTAACGAACATCTAGCGAAATCGACACACTTGGCCAATAGACGAATCCTATTCCGTCAAAACGAATCGCCAGCACACATATAATTGATTTCACTAATCACACCAGATCCAATTTGAGCTTCTTCAAACTCTAATATCAACTGTAAAATTTCAACTTCATCTCAGTTATCCAAACGGAATGCACTATACATGTCTTCCCAACACTTCATCTGAAGAGAAATACCATACGAGCCGACCAACGAACGTGTCTCCTACTCAGCAACTTAATGGAACTCTATTCCAAATGACATCAAGAAGATCCCATCATTGTTTTCCTTTATGTTTGCAAAAGGGGAAAACTTACAAATAAAAGAGTTTGAGGAGCTAAATTACAAGTATTCTTAAAAAAAAGATTACAAGTAGATCTCCTCAGAGATTCTGGGAAAATGTGCCGATAGGAGTCTGGTCAGCGCGCGATACTTTGTCCCTTTGACGATGCGAGCGATAAGATTCCCTTCTCGCCTGGTTCCGGGAATCAGAGAACAGAGGATTGGTAGAACCCTCTTGCTACTTCTCAAAACCGCCTTCTGTGAGGAATTCTTCTCGCCTGGTTCCGGAGATTCCTTGAGGAAAAGAGGTTGCTAGGGTATCGCCACCCTGAAAGGAGAAGTATTCTCTTGAAAGGTCTCTGAATTAGAGAACGCACGGTGCGTTATGAAGAAGTCCGATTCTCCTGATCAGCAGAGGATTGATTTGGGAGCAGAAGCCCACTTTGATTGATCGCGATCTCTGGAAGCCTCCTCCCCTTGTGCCCCTGGCGGGCTATTTATAGGGAGAGCAAGGGTATAGTCGTCCCCTTGAAGATATGGAAACAGATTGAACCGAATCTGTTTGAATCTGGAAAGTAGCCTTGCTGCGAGGCTAGGATAGCTTCTGCGGAGCTAGAAAATGGCAAGTCGGTTGATCTTTCCGATTTGTTTCGATCCTTTTCATATCGTTGGAGGATTTTCTCTGATCCTCTTACTCGTTTCAGGAGAGTCAAGAGATTGCGGCAATCACCAGCCATATTTGAATCCTAATTGGATTTGATCAGATTGGATCCGATCTCATCAGGAGATTGATTGGTCAAAGGTTAACAACGGAGAGCTGCCCGCTTTGAAGCTCATAGCAGAGCTAGAGGCAACTCTTGGCGAGGTCCGAAAAGAGGCTTTTCGGCGAAGCTATCAGTTAGCTTCCTGGCGATGCTCTGGATGATGCTAGCCTCTCAAACGAGGCTATCTCCTTGGGCTAATGTAATGCTAAATGCTAGCATCTTAGACCTGCTGAGGTCTGTTTAGAAACAATCCGGGTTCACTGTTCTGCTTGCTGGATCAGTGGAGTCCGAGCTGCTTCCTTGTCCCTTGGAGGTGGGTGGAAACTGGTCTTCAGCTTGTCTGTCCCTTGTCTTTTGTAAATGTCAACAGGTTTAGACATCGTTCGGACCAATGAGAATCTTGTCTTTTTTAAGTGTCAACAAGACCCCTTAAAGTTTTGAGAGTCTGCAATAGCTCAGACTCCGAAGCACTTTGAACTGCTGTGATAGTATGTGGAGTATGAACGTCGCCATGATGGTTGAGTTCAGCTTCGCCTTCAATCCTGCTTTGGGATGAATTCGCCGAAGAATTGCACTGGTCCGCGAGTAGCTTCGCGTCGGGGTAGCTCCGCATCTGGGCTTCCAAGAAATAAGTTCGCTTTGGAACTCCTGTTGCCTTTTCAAAGCCAACTGCCGTGGGGCGGTTACGAGGAGGATCATTCCTTCTTTTGCGCCAACGAGGGAGATGTTCTCCGATTTGCACGTTTCCAAGGGAGGATACTCCCTTTCTTCAAGGCGCCATAAGTGCCTTTTATGAGGGAGACGTTTCTCCCTTTGCACGGTTCCAAGGGGAAACCGTTCCTTCCATCAAGGCGCAATAAATGCCTTGAATGCGCTCGTGCTTCCACGCTTGGGTGAGAGTGCTCAGGCCATGGGGCCTATAAATAGGACACTTGAGGTTCCTCTGAAGAGAAATGTTTGCCTTCCTTCTCTTCTCTTGGTTGTGAGAGATACTCAGATCTCTGAATTAGTGGAAAGCCCACTCTGGTTGTCTAACCGGCCAAGGAACAGTAAGTCTTGATCGTTCAACGACTCACCGATTTTAGGGGATTCATCTCCCTTTGACAGCTGCTTCAGGGATTAGCTTCCCTGATCTTCATCTTGCACTTGGCTGATCTGCAGAGAAGAATTTTGGCATAGCTCCCAGTGAAGCTATCATTCTGACTTGATCACAGAAAGATCATTGCAAGTTGAGTCCGCTACACAGGCAGAATTAGGACTTGGTCTCTTCAAAGGTTGAGCCAGTCTTGCCATATTGGTGAATGTTGAGACTGTGTCTGACTTTGCCATAGAGGTGAGGCTAGGACTTGGCGTTTGCTGAGCTAGTCCATTAGTTGCTGTGCAGGTGGAGCTTGTCCCTGCTGAAGTCGGATTGCTTTGCCGCCCAAGAATCTGACTTAATATCTTTGCGGCTTTTTCTGTGCTTGACTGTTAACTTGCTCCAATTTGCCTTGCAGTGAGCTATGTTGCCAGTCTGGTAACTTGATGAAGAAACCATGAAATTGCCTTATGCTTCCCGGTTGAAGCTTTACTTTTAAGCAGGAGGAAACAATTCGGGGCAGCGGATGCGCGTCCCAGGGGCTGTTGGCAGCCTCTTATCCGAGATGATTCGTTCTGAGGTGAGGCTGGCCGTCGCCTTTATCGGAGAGGATCCGCTTCAAGATAATGGGCGTCGCTGTGGGATCGCCAGCATCATTGCGGACTTTCAACTTTGGTGGCCTTGGGGGCGGTCCACTTCAAGAACACGGATATCGCGCCCTGTTAGATTACTGGTACCACTGCCAATTCTCATTATACGTGATCTATCGTGTTGGCGGCGATAGGTTTTATGCCAGGCTTCAACAAAAATGGGCTAGCAAGATCTGCCATTTTTGTGGAGAAAAATGACCATGTCCTTGCGGCACCACTGATTATGGTCTTATGCAGGAGGAAGGCCTTTCCGTCCCGTTGGTCTGGCCTGGGAGCAGATAAAAACCGCTTGTATGCCTTTATGCAAATGACCTTGTTAGGCAACTTGGTGTGTTATAAAAACACAATTTTGATGTAATATCAAATGTACCCTTCCTATCAATGAAAGTTCATCTTGTTCATTTGATTTTTGCTGCTTTCATTGGGAGTTCGGCCATTGCTGGGCTGGACTGTGTGCGGAGCTAAGGACATAGTCTTTCCTTCGAATGATCTTCGCGAGACTGGTGTATACCGCGAGCAGCACGCTTTTTAGAGGGCTAAGGTAGGCCTCTCGGCGAAGCCCTTGAAGGACTGTGCGAAGTCCGCACTTTTGCACTAGTGCGAAGTTTAACTTTAGTAGAGTTGAACCGGCGCTTCTCGGGAAGGCGCTTCGGGCGCTGTTTCGAATTAATTCGAAAACGGCGGCATGGGCCCTTTTTGAGGCCTCGTTTCAGGCGCTGATGGCCTATAAAAGCCCGATCGGGCTGAACATGGAAAAGATCTCCTTTTTTCAGAGAAATTTCTGTCTTTTCCTCTCCTTCTTCCTCCTTTACTTCAGAGTACTTCGAGAACTTTTGCAGTTCTTAATGGCACCCAAAAGACGAGCGGTAAGGAAGCAGCGACTTCTGCGCGCGGAGGGCCTTCCTCTCCGGTCATCGAGCGACCAGTCACCGGTAAGGAATTTTCCTGTCTGATTGAAGACCGAGGTCTCTTTTCCTTTGGAGCCAGCCAATTGGCTATTTAGGACGATCGAATGGATCTATCCTCATTAGGGAACTCGTTTCTCTGAACTTCCCTATTTTCCTTGCACAGGGAAATAAGAACTGAACAGTTCTTCTTTTAGGCTTCCGTAGGAAGCCATTGCTTGGGCAGTCTCCATCCTGTTGAGGAACAGGATATGGGTCTGTTCCTTCAGTCGTGGCCACGAAGGACGACTGTCGACCATGATGTCCTTTTGATGACGTCAGCCCTTAGGGCTATGCCACTTCCTGCTTTAAGCGAAGTTGGCGCTTTGGATATTTTCTGCAAAGATGCAGTCTTATCCATGAAGTGAAGCTTTTCAAAGCTATCGCCTTGCAGGCCCTGCTTGCTGGGCGAGGCTATGCCTTAGTGAATTTTTATGCTTTCGCATCCACTTGATTGGTGAACTAATCATAGCTCATTTCTGTTTTTGCAGTACATTACGCCTCGGCCTCCAGAACAGTCTGTTCGGTCTAAACCAGTCGAGCAGGCGGAAACATCAGCCTGCAGTTCTATGGGCAGGCTTCATTGTTCAACGAGCCGAGCTTCCTTGTACGGGATACGCTTATCCAGGACAGTCGTCCGCAGGCCATGCGGAGCATCTTGACTACGGCTCCGCTTCAAGATATCGACCGTCAGGCTTACAGAAAGCCTGACTTCATGTTCGGGGATGCTGCACCTGATCCCGATCGCCAGCTGCAGGCCGGTGAGGGCCAGTGGATTTTCCAGTTGATGGCGAGAGATTCTATCTCCCGTCCACTAAGCAGCATTTTGCTTTGTCTTCTTTCGCGAGCGTGACTCAGGCTCGGAAGATGGCGTGGGGCGTGAGCCTAAATGCCGAGTCTGTAAGTGTCGGGAGGTTGACATTCCAGTCCGGCTATTCGAGGGCGGGCATCCTCGTAGCATAATGGGGCTATACCCTGGGAAGGTATCGCGGGACCTTCCAGTAGGAGAGAACCCAGCTGCGGCGCCGACCTTTGGCGCTCAGTTCGCGAAGTTGACGGGAACTACCCTGCCACCGATTTCAGGACTCCCGTTGGGTCCACCCTCCTAGGTCGTGGTGGGCGGAGTTGACCAACTATATCCTCACTCATTTTGAGGGGGACTTAGAGAGGTTAAACCTCCATGAGGCCGTCAGGGCGACCTGCTACGGCATTGAGATGAAGGTGGCGTGCTTCTACGCCATCCTTGAGTTGTACTGCCCGGCCTCGGGGGACTTTCTTCACCCCGGTTGGTGAGTTGGGCATGGGCCTGCACGAGATGCGGGAGATCTCTGCTTTGCCCTTAGGGTCTCTTCCGTACGAAGAGTACTTTCCTGTGAGGCGGAGTTGGCTCTCCTGGAGAAGCAAGAGCCTACTTTGCTTGAGACATATCGGGAATTGATGTGCCACTTGCACATTTGTTCCAGCATCACACTGGTGCAAGGGTAGCTCGAAGAGCTTGAAGAGCTGGGGGAACTACTTGTTCCCGGATATGACTAGTGCGCCTGAGGCAGCTCATTACGGAGTGCTGAAGAAGACATCTTGGCAAGGATGGAGGTGCACTGCTGAAAAGGACATCGTCGTGGCAGAAGATGATGGTTCTTTCGGGAAGGGTGATGTTCTTCGGAGCTTTCACCATCAGGCCCGTCGGCCTATGTCTCGCAAGGCGTTGCTGGCCGGCTTCTTAACCATCTGGTTAAAGAAGTGTGTCATGCCTTCTTCTTCGGGTGACATCGTCCACCCGAATGTGCTGCTGCCTGCCGTCCGCTTGGTCCATGGCCACCGTCTGGGTCTTCTCCGGCCATGGTGTGTTGTATTCAGAGGGGCCTTCGTGCACTGACGGAGGCTTTCTGCAGGCCAATGGCGTCAAGGCGAGGGAAGGGTGCCGTCCTCCTTGTGACGGACCCAATCCTAGGGTAGGTTACCATACACCTACTTGATGGCGTGGTTCGCTTGCACTGCCCAGTTTGATTGGAGCTGGGGAAGACCCTCCGCAGGGTGTTGTTCAAACGGCGCGTTCTCCGTCGCTTTGAAGGCCGTTCGTGGTGGCAGAAAACTTATGTGGCCGAGGCCGTAAGTTAGTGCGTCGTTTATGACGCTTATAGCCTGTTCCGTTGTTTTCCTCGCCTGCGGGGTGCAGGATACAACGAGGAATTCCATGATGTGGAGTCAGGTCGGTTCCCATGAGTCGGGGTGTTTTCGAGTGGCTGGTCTGTATCCGGCCCTCGCATTTGCTGTACAGGAGTGGGGATACCTGCTACCTGGAGCCCTACGTCCCGAGCCGGTTTGTCCGCCAATTTGGGTATGACAATTGTATGTGGGCAACCCCAATCCGGACCTGGCTTTCATAGGGAGCCTCATTGATGGGGCTCGTGCTTGGCGGTTCTTCACCGCGGATGGCACTGGAGCGTGGCTACGCACGCCGCTGAGGGATCCCGGCCTTTGGACGACCCTGTGTTTCTGCCAATGGTATGCAGCTTCGAACTCCACACCTGCTGGTTTAATGCCAACCGTTCGGGTGTGAAGTTAATTTCTCATCGGATGAGGCAGAAGGCTTCTGATAAGAAGGAGGGCAAACGAGTCTGTGTTCCTGGCATAGAGGAGTTCATTGCTGCAGATGACAGCGAGGCTTCTGATGAGCGGGGAGCCCTCGCTTTGAGGCAGAGACGAGGGCTGATGCCCATGAAGCCGATACTCGTGAAGCCGGTTCTGGTGTAGTGGGGACAGCTCCCCCACGACATGTGGAAGAAGTGGAAGAAGAGGATTCTGATGTCCACTTCAAGAGAAAACGTGGGAGTGGATCCCGTAGGAAGTCATTGGCGAAGAAGCCCCGTCACCATGCTCCTACAATTGTGGTAGAGGGCGAACCCTCTACTGCGCTTCCTTCTGCTGCTCCATTAGTGGCTGAGCCGTCGGTTGCTGAACCGACTACTGGTAAGATTGGCCCCATCTAATATGCCTTCAGCGCACTTTAAATAACTCATCATTTGCTTTTGTTGCAGAAGCTGAGGCCGTTGGAGAGCAAGGGGAACACTACGATCCCCTGTTCACCTATAGGACTGCAGCCAGCTCTTCCACTCACTCGCAAGAGTCTGGGAGTGGCGCAGCTGATGTCGGTCCTTCGGGTGTTGGGACCTCCAAAGGAAGTCCTGTGGAATCAAGCTCTGTTGAGTGGTCGGCAGGGGACTCGGCAGGCGAGAGTGGGCTGGCCATTTACGTCGAGTCTGGTAAGAACTTTCCGAGGGGACCCTTGGATTCCGATGTGGCTGACGAGGGTGACATCGGCCTTCGGTATGGACTACGATCTCTTGGTCTTCGCCTGTTTGCTGCGTCTCTTTTTGACCTTGGTTTTGTTGCAGGTATTCGTCCCCAAGGTGCATCAGCTTCGAAGGAAGCGGAGGGTCCTCCTAAGAGGTTAGAGGGCGAGTCGAGTGCTTCGACCGCGGCGGATGCTGCTGTGTTGGACGCGCTGTATGGCGACTCCCCTCTTATCAGCCCATGACAACTGAGAGGTCGGGGGTTTGTGGAGACGACAGTCCACACAGATGCCTTTACTCCGAGTGAGATGCGGCGAGTATGGAGTTGAGGGTGATCACCAGCCTGCCTCCCCAACTCAGGTGGTTGAGCCGTTGCTCCAGAGGTGGTTGCCAGTCCTACCTCCGCGGTGGCTGACGTGCTGGTGTCGCTGAGGACTCCGCCGAGGTCACCTTTGGCTTGTCCTGCTGCTGCCGATGTTCCCGCTTCTTTTCTGCGGCGCCTGCGGTGTCGACTAGGATGGTAGATTGCTCCGAGGTTGTCTCAAGGGTTGATGAAGCTGAGAATGACTTCATCGGTAACTGGTCGACAGCTTCTATAACAGTTTGGAGCAGACTATCAGTCTAGTCTTGAAGGGCTCGCCTGTGCCATTCTCGAAGCTGAAGATGGTCCTCTCCGTGGCATGAGTGTATCCGGGACTTTGAGGGGTATCACCAGGCTTCTGCTTGGAACTCCTGGTGGATAACCTTGAGAAGGACGTAGAGGAGTGGCGCCATCTCCATCGTTCCGACCCGGCGTCTTTAGCTGATGAGCGGCTCACACATCTTGTCGCGCAAAGGCGCGAAGCTCGGCTTGCTGCTCAAGAGGCCGCTGAGGATCTCCTCTGACTTGAAGTCCTTGGAGACAGAGCAAGTAGAGGTTGGGAGTGCATTGACGCTTCCACCAGTGCTCTTCTTGATGACGAAGATAAGATTAGGATGGCCGAGGAGATGATCAGGAAAGCAAATCTCCTCTTATCCAAGGCTACACCGGTGCGTCTTGAAGAGACTGCGCGGCTTGAGCAGCTTAGGGCTCAAAGCGAGGAATTAGCACGGCGGGAGTCGTCACAGAGGGCGACTTGGTGGAGGTTGAAGCTCGTCTGGCTCAAGCGGTGGATTCAATGAGGCTGAGCTGAGATCACAGGCGCTGGCCCAGGCTGCTGATGACAGGAGGACGAGGCTAGCTTCGCTCGGAGATCGGATCCGATCTTATCATGTACGCCTATAGGCTCCTCCATGTATCCATCCTTTGGAATTTAATAAAAAATCTTTCTTTTGTCGTCTTTGTTTGTTTGGATAATGAGGTATGGCTGTCTGTTGGTCAGAGGTCGCAATGACATAACCGAATGGGACGTCGCCAGTCTCGAGGTCAGCCTTTGGGGCTAGAGTGAAGATACTTGCCTTTTGTAAATGTCAGCAAGTATGAGGCTGTCTTTTGTAAATGTCAACAGGGCTCGAGATTGAGACTTAGCTCTGTTGGTTCAGAGGTCGCAATGACATACCAATTGAGATGCCACTAAGCTCAATGGTAGATGAAAACTTGGCTATCTGCCAGTTCAGAGGTCGCAATGATAATGGTTGAGAAGCCACCAAGCTCAAAATAGGTGATACTTGTCTTTTGTAGATGTCAACAAGTATCGAGACCTGTCTTTTGTAAATGTCAACAGGACTCGAGATTGAGACTTAGCTGTCTGTTGGTTCAGAGGTCGCAATGACATAACCAATTGAGACACCACTAAGCTCAATGGTAGATGAAACTGGCTATCTGCCAGTCAGAGGTCGCAATGACATAACTGGTTGAGAAGCCACCAAGCTCAAAATAGGTGATACTTATCTTTTATAGATGTAACAAGTATCGAGACCTGTCTTTTGTAAATGTCAACAGGACTCAAGATTGAGACTTAGCTGTCTGCTGGTTCAGAGGTCGCAATGACATAACCAATTGAGACGCCGCTAAGCTCAATGGTAGATGAAACTTGGCTATCTGCCAGTTCAGAGGTCGCAATGAATAACTGGTTGAGAAGCCACCAAGCTCAAAAGTCGGGTGATACTTGTCTTTGTAGATGTCAACAAGTATCGAGACCTGTCTTTTGTAAATGTCAACAGGACTCGAGATTGAGACTTAGCTGTCTGTTGGTTCAGAGGTCGCAATGACATAACCAATTGAGACGCCACTAAGCTCAATGGTAGATGAAACTGGCTATCTGCCAGTTCAGAGGTCGCAATGACATAACTGGTGAGAAGCCACCAAGCTCAAAAGTCGGGTTGGATTTGGAAAAGGTCTCGTCTTCTCGGGGAGAAACGAGGAAATCACTGTCATAGGTTTAATGTTAACGTAACAGAGGATATGTGTGGTCCTACCATTCTATGGATGAGAATTGGTAGGTGATTTTGGAGGGTCTCGTTCTCACGAGGAGAAATGAGGGGACTGCTGTCATAGGTTTAATGTAACGTAACAGCGGAATATGGTGGTCCTACCATTCTATGGATGAGAATTGGTAGGTGATTCTGGAGAGGGAATCAAGTGGGAACAGGCCCCTTAGGATTTTTAGCAAACCCTCAGCTGTCAACGGATTTGATATGCCTTTACCAACTACCTTTGAGTTGGGCTAACCATGCTATTCCCCTCAGCATGATGAGTTGTCGAGGACTCATGTTGGGCTTAAAGGCCAACATTTTCCTCTATCTTAATCGTTAAGGATGTCGGATTATCAGGTTGATGTCTGCACAACCTCGATTGTCTTTTAGGATAACTGGTGCACGGCCAGGTCCCAGTTGGTTTTCGGCGGGTATGACCTCACTTGGAGGAAGAGAAAGGCTCTCTTGTGCGTGCTTCGGACACGGAGATCTCGATCAGAGGTGTAATGTTAACTTGATCGAGAGAAGGACTCGATTAAGGATAATACTTCTTTAAGAATTTGCCATTGATTGGCATCATGAGTAGGTCGCCCTCTGCAGCATAAGGCGGTATGCCTCGTTTGAATAGACTGTTTCTATCACAAACGGTCCTTCCCATTTAGGCTGAAATTTGCCTTTGGTCTTGTGCGTCATAATCATCGGTCGTCTGACGGCTAAGACCAGGTCTCCTTTCTGGAAGACTCTCTGCTTGACCTTCTTATTGCAGGCTTTTGACATCCGAGCCTGATATAGCTCGATGTGTTGCTGAGCTTGGAGCCGCTTCTCGTCTAGGGCTTCGAGCTCTTGAAGACGCAGGCGATCATTGTCTTCTGATGTCATCTTAGTAGTCAAGGCTACCCGCAATGATGGCACCTGGATTTCCAATGGGATGAACGCTTCGCACCACATATACCAGGGAGAAAGGCGTATTGCCTGTCGGTGTCCGAACCGTAGTCTGGTAGGCCCAAAGGCATTCACGAGCTTTTCGTCCCAATCTCGCTTGTTCGAGGAGGAGACAAACTTCTTGAGCAGCTGATGATTGTCTTGTTAAATGCCTCTGCCAAGCCATGACGGTAGGATTGTAGGCGGTTGAAGCCACATTCTGAATCGGTATTTATCGCAAAACCGATAGAATCCTTGGCTTATGAATTGAGGACCATTGTCGTGGATGATTCGCCTGGGGACACCAATCGATGGATGACATGGTGTTTGATGAAGCTAACCAGATTGGAGGTTGACTTCGGCCAACGGTATGGCCTCTGCCATTTTGAGAAGTAATCGGTTATTGCCAGGATAACCGGTGACCTCTTGCCGAAGAGGGACGATTGGCCCTACGACATCGATTCCCATGCTTCAAATGGCCATGAAGCAACAGTAGGGTGGAGCAACTCCGAAGGTTGGTGTATGAAGTCTGCATGGACCTGGCACGCCTTACACTTCGTGCATATTGGGTGGCATCGGCCATCTTGGTCGGCCAGTAGTACCCAAGTCTGTGCAGCCTGTCTTTAAGCTTTGGACCCGGCTGGTGAGCTCCGCAAATGCCATCACGTGCTTCTTTAAGCACTTCCTGTGCCTCTGAATGGGAAAGGCAACGGAGGAGGACACCATCATATGAGCGACGGGTAGTAGAGTGTCTTCAAAGTGGGATCATAGTAGAAACGGAGCGACCTTCGTCTGATGGACGCCGCTTCTTGGGATCGTCTGGAAGCAGATCGTTGCAGAGCGTAGTCAATGAGAGGGAAGCGCCAATCCCTCGGCTCAAGATCCACGGAGATATTATGGACCTCTTGGATCCTTAGCATATGCTTGGAGCATACGAGATGCCGGGTTGCGACTGTGAGGTGATACTCGGTGTCGGCCGGTAAGGCTAGCGTCGTCGCTAATGCAGCGAGGGCATCCGCCTTGGTATTTTGAGATCGGGACACCATGCCCGATGTAGAAGCCTTCAAATAAGCTAGCCAATTTGATGACTGTATGATAGTAAGGTTCCAAGTCCTCATGGCGGACTTCATATTCGCCTTTGACTTGACTGATGACCAGCTTTGAATCGCCGTAAGCTTCAAGGTAGCGTACCCCATTCCATGGGCAAGCTGGAGACCGATGAGCAGAGCATTGTATTCTGCTACATTGTTGGAGCATGATTCTGTCAAAGAAAATGCTCTGGGAAGGATATGATCCTGTGGAGAGATGAACACAAACCCCCACTCCAGCAATAATCTTTCCTTTGGGGCCCATCCGCGATGCTCCGTCGAAGAACATCGGCCACACTCCTCTGCTGAGGTTGCATTAGACTCGAAGACTTCATCAGGGATGTCTTAGTGAAGTTTTGAATGCTCGGAACTGGATGAGCAGCCAAGAATTCCGCAAGGGCTTGGCCTTTGACCGCCTTCTGAGGAATAAAGGTCATGTCGTATTGAGACAGCAGAAGTGCCATTTAGCCAATCTTGAATTTAGTGACCCTGCTTCGTCATAAGAAGACGTAAAGGATTCACCCTGGAGATGGACATGTATGGTTTGGCCAACCAAATAATGCGTGTCTTCTGAACGGCAAAGACGAGAGCTAAACACTCTTTCTCAACAGGATTGTAGCGAGATTTCGCTCCTATGAGAGTCCTGCTCAGATAATAAATGGCCTGCTCGTGGCCATTATCGTCCTTCTGAGCGGGAGGGCGCCGAGGGAATAGTCCAGAGCTTTTACATAAAGCAAGAATGGTTTCCCTGATGTAGGGGCCACTAAGACCGGAGGGTTTGTGAGATACCTCTTGATGTCTTCATAAGCTTCTTGACAAGCTGGTCCATATGAAGGAGTACCCTTTTTCATGAGCCGGGTGAGGTGAAACGGCTGACAGTGGCCTGAGAGATTTGCAATGAATCTTCTGATGTAGGCCAACCTGCCTTGCAAGCCTCTGAGCTCTTTGAGGTTCCTCGGGGATGCATGTCCTGGATGGCTTTGACTTTGTCTGGGTCCAGATGGATCCCTTTTGATGTGACAATGAACCTAAGGAATTTGCGTGGATACTCCTAAGAAGGATTTTGTCGGGTTCATTTTCAGCTGATGAGCCCGCATTATGTTGAACATCGTTCTTAGGTCGCGAAGATGTTCGTCTTTGTTGTGACTTTTGACAGCAATGTCGTCAACATAGCACTCTACTGTCTTCCGGAGGTGATCGCGAAAGATCGTGCTCATTGCGCGCTGGTAGGTTGCTCCGGCGTTCTTCA
>JAVJIF010008539.1:0-174113 GCA_038442645.1 Agave tequilana
TTTAAAAATAATTTCAGAGTCATTTTGTTCAACACCTTTGTCTCAGAATGGAATGTGATATGCTTGAATGATTGATTTGGATTTAAGAATTTCAAAAGCTAACACCGACTCAGAAAACTGACTGAAATCAAGTAAAGTTCTAGAGTCGAAATTAGTTTAAAAAGTGGGTTCAAATCTTGAAGTTGAAGCTCTAGTTCACATTTATTTTCTCACAATGGTATGTGACTTTGCAAAGATTGATGATTCAAGTTCAAAAATGACATGTATGAAAATCAAAACTGACTCTAAAATGTTGGTCATATTAGATAACAAAAAAGGAGTTAATATTGGTTCAGAAATTTGAACTGGATCACAAAATTGAGGATCTAAGTCACATTCTTGATTGAGTTCAATTCATGAAAATGAGAACTTGCCACTTTATCAATGGGACTCTTAGAAATGTGGTATTGGTCAAGTTTAATATGTTAATCTTAAAAGATAGGTGATTCTATTTCACGATGAAAGGGTATAGGATTCAATACTGACTGGGAGAGTGATTAAAATCAGGTAAAGATACCGGAGTCAATATTGAGTCAAGAAATAAAATTGAATTACCAAGTTGAGAATCAAGAGCATATTCATGCTCAAGTTCAATTTAAAGGGATAACTTGCCAAAATGTCCATGTGGTTCTCAAAACTTAGTGTTTAATCAAGTTCATATGGGTATGATGAAATCTTGGTCTTCAAAATAACATGATTCTTGGGTCAGATCAATAGAATTAGAAGATATCAGGATTGGTCAAAAGTTGATAAGAGAGAGTTTTCTCATTCCTATAATCATTGACCAATTCGCTCATTATTACATCTAACCTACTAATAGGCCGGGTAATAGAATTTTGAGTTGGAATCATGTCTTCCACACTTTGTGCAATCGGTTCTTTTTGCATAGGGAAGTAAGAAAGTTGGTTTTAAAAATTGTGGTGAAATTGTGAGTCCATCAGACTTGAGATTGTTGCTCAGATTCATGCAAGTCTTTCATACTTATTTCGAGGGACAGATTTTTTACAATTGGGTGTGCTGGAAAAAAAAGTATATGAAGTTTGGTTTTAGGAAATTGACTCCAAATGTTTTGAGATTGTCACTCGACCTCACGCAAGAGTTCCATACTCATATCAAGACCGATGGTTGTTCATTTTTAAAAGGTGAGATTGAAAAGGATGAGCATGAATCTTGAAATTTTGGTTGGCATGCTGAGTCCAACATATTTTGAGATTATCACTCGGATTCACGCAAGCGTTCATACTCATGTCCAAATTTGATGATTGTTCATTTTAAAGAGGGGGGACTGAGTATGAAGCTTGAAAAACTTGGGATTTGGGAGGCTAACATGTTATGGAATTGTCAATTGGCCTCTTTCATGCTTCTATATTTTTTCTAATTCAGATTTTTTTCTATCGTTTGTTCTAAAAAAGGAGTATATGAAGCATGATATGGGAAAATTGTGAGTCGAGCATGTTTTGAAATTGTTATTGGATTCAAGCATGGCTTCTACGGCTTCTATACTCTTTTCTAATTCAGATTTTTTCTTCAATCGGTGATTGTAGAAAAGGAGTATATGAAGCATGATGTGAGAAATTTTGTGAAGATTATGAGTCGAGAATGTTTTAAATTTGTTGTTGAGACTCAAGCATGGCTTTCTACGGCTATCATACTCTTTTCTAATTCAAAATTTTTTCTTCAATTGGTAGTTCTGAAAAAGAAGTATATGAAGCAAAATTGAGAAATAAATATTGTGAAAATTATGAACAAAATGGTTGAAAATTAGACCCAGGGGAGGTGAATCCCTATCGACTCTGTGAAGAGCTGAAATTATTCTGAAGATTTTGGTTATAAAATTGGAGGTATGGGTTATATTAAGTCAAATATAGCCAATCTACTTATTTGATTTGTCCTTATTACACGAAGTCGGGTTGGAGTTATTCGAGTCAAATGAGGTCGGGATGAAATATGGATTCATATTAGTTTGAAAAAATTGTTGTTGAAATTCATTTCACAAACAAACACAAATTAAAAGAAAAAGTAAACAAACAACAACAAACAAAAAAATCAAAATAAGCCTATACTAAGGTTGACCTAGAGCTAGATGACTCCTAACTGGTCGACTGTCCAAGAGAGGGATATTGCAGTATCTGACTGTGAGCTAATCAGCTAGGTAAAGGTAAAATTGGGTATGAGGTATCCGTGCGTAAGTAATGAGTCTTAATTACGCTAATCACTAAATTTTTGAGGTTTAACCTCTTAATCCCCAACCTTAGATATATTTTTGATAAGAGTCTAATACTAACAACTTTCTCTCAAGGTCAATCTCTTAATGAATCTGAGATGTCCCAAGGGGCCAACGTCTATTAATTTTTATTTAAGCTTGAGTTGTGTGAGTAGAGAGGTGATTTTTGAGTTAAAAGAGGGTAATAACTTTCCAACCTTATCTTGTATCGGGTTATGCCCTTAAAATCTAATTCGTGCAAGTGTTCAATATAGATAAGAATTAAACACACAAAGCGAGTAATTCACCCACGTGTTTTGATGCATCTCAATATTGCATTATTATTGTCACATTTGTACATTTATCCTTAATTAATCTTTAATTTAACTCCTTTTTTATTATAGTGTGTAGTTATTTAAATGGGAAGATAAGGATAGAGGAAGTTTCTATTTTATCCTTAATCCTATCTAAATTTGGATTTCAATTTAAATCAATTTGAAATCAAAAAGAGGAAAGGATATATCATCATCTTTACAATTCAAATTCAGAATCAAAAGATATATTCTAGAAGATAGATGGGATAAGCTATTCTTAATTGGAGATAAGAAGAATAATTCAAATTAAATTCAGATATGGAGATAACTTGCTTCCCAAGTTATTTAGAAATAGATATTATCTTCAAATCCAAAGTTCGAAAGAAGAATTTGAGGATAGATTTATAGATGTATGGATGAGAAGAAGCCAGAGCCTAAAAACGCAACCCTTGACTCCCCATCTTTGCCGCGCAAATGCGGCTCCGCGTTTGCATGGCTTTCTGGTGGCTTCTCTGTTGGCGGTTGGGTGTATGAGTTCGACTGAGATTCTACTTTATTTTTTCCCTATAAATACATACCAGAGGCAGCAACATAGAGATATCTCAGAGTTAATTCTTAAGATCATAACTTAGGATTTTTTTTAGTTCTCTTTTTCAAATTAGTATTTGTAAATTTCTAGTTTTTAGTTAAAAAGAAAGATTTGTAAAGAGAAAAAGGAGTTCTTGTAATTGACAGTGGCAGCTTCAATAAAGGTTCTTCTATTTTTTTATTCAAATTTTTCTTTTATTTTACTTGCTTTATTTACTTATGCACTTTATTATTTCATCTACCATGCTTTGTTTAATTTCTATCATGCATAGCTAATTATTCCATAGCTTATTGATCTCTCTACCACTACTTTAATTCTATGTTAGAATAAACTGATTAAATATATGAATACTTAACCCTAGGATTAGTAAAAGTTCTTGAAAGCACATGACAAGAGCTAATTATGTTAATACTTTCTAATAATTTTTCTATCTTATGCTTGATAGCTTTGATAGTTTAATGTTGAATTCTTATTATTCTTCTTATTTTATGCTTAGAAGACTTTGATAGCTTAATTTTTGGTTATGGTTAGTGATTATTTCAAATAGGGTTTAGTTATTATCTTATGTATCTTGCTTGAATTGAATGAAACTCTTAGGTATATTTTTTATGATCCAAAGTGAACAATATTCTAGCACAGATTAGTAAGTTAGTGGTTGTAGATGATTAGCAAGTCTTATTTTCTTTAATTCTTTTAAAAACCCTGATATCTAAATCTAATTCTATCTTCATATTTTTACCTCTAATTCAACGTATAATTCTTTTCCTTTTTCAAAGAAGAACTATTTAACCAAATTAGTTTTTAAAATGATACCAAAACGCTTGAATCATAATCTCTCCCTGAGGATCGACCCGCATAGCCATTGCTACCATAGTTAAATTGTAAAAATTCAGAGGGCAGCATAAATCAGATAAACACTTCCTTGAACTCTATCTTTTTGCTAATCAAAAATTTTGGCGTCATTGCCGGAGAGGGAATGGTATTTTTTTATTTACTTATTAGTAATTTTTTCTATGTTTTTGTGCACAGGGTCAGATCACAAAAAATTGACAATTGCAGAACATAAAGAGAGGCTTTGTGACTCTGCCCAAGAAGGCAGAGCACCTGACCCACCAGCATGCAGCGCAAATGCGGCAAAAGTCGCATTTTCGTGGCCGTACAGTAGAGTTGGTCACCCTGCTTCTTTGCAAGATGATTGAATTACACTTGTAAAGTTTCTTGAGTTGTTACATTTTCATATTATCCTGTTCTACACACTAATTTCTAATCACAATAGTAATCAGTGTTTGTAATTACTTAAGACATGGTTAGACTTTGCATCCTAGGGCATCTGTTTAATTCTTTTTCATTTCAAATTACTATTGAAGAGTGTTGGAGATAAGGTACGTTTGCATTGTATCTAGATAAGGAAATATTTTTGGGTGATTTACAATTGCTTTGAGCGATTACTTATCTATTTACTTGTACACGTCACACTAAAATGACTTAAGAGCATATTCATAAGCAAGATAAGGTGGGAAAGTCATGACCCTTAGCTCACAAATCACATCTCCTCACTCACTAACCCAATCCTAATTAAAATCTGAGTAAACGTTGGTCCTAGGGACATCTCGGACTCAATAGAAGATTGACCTAAGGAGGGACTTGTTAGAATTTAACTCTTGTCAAATTGGTGACTAGGCAGAAAATTAAGAGGCGAAACCTCGAAGAACAGTGACTTGGCATAATTAAGCCTATTTCTCAAGCATGAATACCTCCCACTAATCTTTCCACCTACCTAGCCGATTAACTTGTGGCCAGATTGCTGCAATATATCTCCCGTGGACAGTCAAACTAATTAGGAGTCGTCTTGGTCTAAGGTTTACACTTACATAGGCTAGATTTTTTTTTTCTTTTCTTTTCTTGATTTGCTTTTTGTGTCATATGGATTATAATTATAATTTTTTTTCATGCTAATGTAAATCCATATTTCACCTCGACCTCTTTTAACTCAAATTTCACCAACCCGGCATGGCATAACTTTAACCGACCATGTGTGCCAGATTGATTTTATCTGACTCAACACATACCCCAATTCCAATATTATGAATAAAGTCAGAATAATCATCTTTACACTTCACCGATTCAATAGGGATACAACTCCCCTGAGTCATATGGTTAACCACCTTGCCTACATTCAGCTTCATATGCTCCTTGTCAAGATCGCTCTATAAAAAAAAATCTGACTTTGATAAGATGGTAGAAGAGATCGAGCGATGACCTAAAAAGCTGGAAAACTCATGATCCCGTCGAAATTTCAAACTTCAAGATCCATACTTAATTTGCCAAGTCCCACCGAACAAGTAAAACCTACTGACTTAGATAAGAGTATGGAAGCCACTATCAATAAGTTAGAAGCAGCAAATAGAAAATGGGAGAGCCATTGTAGGAATGAGAAAGCTCTTCCTTATCAATGTTCGACCATCCTCGACACTTCTAGCCAATCATGGCGTCTTGGAGACTTTGACCAAGATTCAATTTCAATACATCAACTTGAACTTGACCGATCCTAAACTTTAGATAAATTGGC
Organism: Agave tequilana; assembly: GCA_038442645.1. Taxonomy (NCBI): domain Eukaryota; kingdom Viridiplantae; phylum Streptophyta; class Magnoliopsida; order Asparagales; family Asparagaceae; genus Agave; species Agave tequilana. Next base: position 5,715 of record JAVJIF010008539.1, read on the forward strand.
AAGGTTTGACTTCAAGAAAATTGAATTTGATTGTGAATGTGAACCTGATCCCCAACTTTATGATTCAGTTTCAATTTTTGATTCTATGTTAACTCCGGTATCCTTACCCAATTTAGACCAAATTCTCGAGATGACATTGATTCCTATACCCATAGATCTTGAAATTGAAACACCTATTTTGGAAAGTCACATTTCATTGAAGGGTCATGAATGTGAACTTAATTTTTTTTAATTTGGAACCAACTATTGAATCAAAATCGACTCTTAAACCTAAATTTGATTTAAGTCATATTCCTGAGTCAGTATTGGTTCCCGTTTCTTTCATTCTTAAGCCCAAATCAACTATTTTACCAAATCACATTCCTTGTTGGACCAAAATGTAGATTATTATGACTCCGAAGTGATATTCTAAGATTGGTCATATAACCGGAATGATTTTTCAGAGCCAATTAATGATCAATTGTTTGAAACAATAATCCAAGAACCTTTGATTGATCAAAGCTTTGAAAACCTTTTCGAAGACAAACTCATGTGTTTGGATAAATCAACTGGGAATGCTTTAGTCAGTTACACACCTCGTAAAGCAATTAGTGATCAAAGTTTTGAGGTGATGTTCGAAGATGAGCTTAATTTTTGGGCATTTATATTGTGGATGCTCCAATTAAGATGTGTAACGATGATCAAGTTGAGATGAACAGAAGTGGGAAAAGAGTAGGAGGAGGTTGAGGAAAGTGAAAAACAATTGGAGAAGATAAAACAAAAATAACAAAAAGATTGACCTCTCCAATTTCACCACTGAAGAGACCCATTGAAATGATGGGAAGCAAGCTTGAGGTAATAGACCTACAAAGGTCTAGGTATGGGGGAGCTTGAAGTTATACATATTTGTTGTATTTTCTTTTGGACGTTTTTTTATTTTTTTTAGCTAGTCGAGTCAGTTGCAGTGAGTTTTTTTATGTACTTCTTTTACATTTTATTTCATGCATATATGCATTCATTTATACATTGAGGACAATGCGTGAGATAAATGTCGGGGAGAGTTCACTAACTTACTAACATAGGATTTTATAGGTTTTTACTAACATAATTTTTCCTTTTCTTTAAAACTTTTTGAAAAAATAATATTTTGATTTATTTTTGTAAGTAATTAAGTTTATTTTAGAATATGAAAATCATAATTAGGATTTCTTAATTCTTAGTCAAAATAAAATTATTTGTTTGATTTCTAGGATAAGGAGGAAAATTGAAAAAGTAATTTAGTCTTAATTTTTTTCTTGATGAAATATACATACTTTATACACTTACAAACTCATGATTTGAAACAAAGACTCTTATGCCTTATATAATATATATGAAAAATAAACAAATCTAATTATTGATTAGTTAGGTGCTTTGGTCTAAGAAAGCCTTGGTATTTACGCGAAAGGTAATTAGGTAAGTTTATTATATATATATATATAATGTATTAGCACATCTAATAATCAATTAGTTAGGTATTAGGGCCTCAAGAAGTCTTGATATTTATACAAAAAATTACATGAGCTATACACATAAAAAAAGTGCTTAAAGGGCAACAAAGTGGTAATACTTTGAATCTTCTCTTACTCAACAAAAAGGCATAAGAGTTAGAGTTGAAGAATTCGATTCAAAATTTATGATCACAAAAGTGCATATGATTTAGGGTAAAATAATAGACTAGATGAGAAATTCAGTTTGAATTCTTACCTAAATTGATAATAAATACTTGAGACTAAAAAAAGGAATAAATAGTTTGGTAATCCTAAGACTTATATATCACTTGAATTTTGCAAAAAAAAAATCAAATATTTTATCAATTTCAAAAATGAGTTTTTGAAAATACTAATACTTTATTTTTCTTTCTTTTACGGATTTTGCGGGTGCAATTCACTAAAAATCCTCACGAGACAAAACTCGTCCTCTAGGGGAACCTAGAGGTTTAATGGCTTGTTGCATATGTTAAATGCGATTCGTATGAAAGTGAGTTAGGTTAGATTATTTTTTTTTATTTTCCTTGAGGACGATCAAAAGATAGATGTGAGAGTGTGATTGCATCTCAATATTGCATTATTATTTTCATATTTGTACATTTATCCTTGATTATTCTTTATTTAATTTTTGCTATTTAACCTTCTTTTTCATTATGGTGTGTAGTTATTTAAATGGGAAGATAAGGATAAAGAAATCTTCTATTTTATTCTTAATCCTATCTAAATTTGGATTTCACTTTAAATCAACTTGAAATCAAGAGGAGGAAAGGATATATCATAATCTTCACAATTCAAACTAAAAATCAAAAGATATATTTCTAGAAGATGGATGCGATAAAGCTAATAGTAATTATACATAAGGAGGATAATTCAAATTAAATTAGATTTTGAGATAACTTGCTTTCAAGTTATCTAAAAATAGATGTTATCTTCAAATTCAGAGTTCAAAAAAGATTCTGAGGAGAGACTTGCAGATGGATGGATGAGAAGAAGCCAGAGCCTAAAACAACACCTGATTCCCCATATTTGCCACGCAAACGCGGCATAAGTTGTGTTTTTGCGGCTTTCTGGTGGCTTCTCTATTGGCAGTTAGGTGCATGAGTTTGACTGAAATTCTACTTCCTATTTTCCTGATAAATACCACGCCAGAGGCAGCAGCAAAAAGATATCTCAGAGTTAATTCTTAAGATCATAACTTAGAATTTTTCTTTAGTTCACTTTTTTGTATTTCTTTTATAAATTTCTAGTTTTTAGTTAGAGAGAAAGATTTGTAAAGAGAAGGAGTTCTTGTAATTGACGGTAATAGCTTCAATAAAGGTTCTTCTATTCTTTTACTTAATTTTCTTCTTTTATTTTACTTACTTTATTTGCTTATGCACTTTTTTATTTCATCTACCATGCTTTGTTTAATTTCTATCATGCATAGCTAATTATTTCATAACTTATTAATCTTTCCACCACTACTTTTAATTCTATGTTAGAATAAACTAATTGAATCATATGAATGTAAAAGTTCTTGAAGGCACATGATAATAGCTAATTAAATCTATATATGTTAATACTTCTCAATGATTTTTCTTATCTTAAACTTAGATAGCTTTGATAGTTTAATATTGAATTCTTATTATTTTTCTTATTCTATACTTAGAAGGCTTTAATAGTTTAATGTTAGGTCTTAGTTAGTGATTATATCAAACAGTGTTTAATTATTATCTTATGTGTCTTTCTTGAACTGAATGTAACTCTTAAGTATAACTTCTATGATCCAATGTGAAAAATATTCTAGCATAAATTAGTAAGTTAGTGGTGGTAGATGATTATTAAGTCTTGTTTTTATTAATTCTTTTAAAAATTCTAATCTCTAAATCAAATTTTCTATCTTCATATTTCTACCTCTAACACTGAACATAGAAATTTTTTTTCAAAGAAGAACTATTTAACCGAATTAGTTTTTAAAAAGATACTGAAACGCTTTCATCGCATCTCTCCCTGAGGATCGACCCGCATAGTCATTGCTACCGCGGTTAAATAGCAAGTTCTGAGGCCAACACAAATTAGATAAATACTTTTTTGAACTCTGTCTTTTTATCAATCATGTTTGTCATATGTTGTATGTAATGTCATATGTGCACCTCAATTTAGATCACAAAAATAGCATAAAATACAATATATTGGAATAAATTGACACGTGTCTACGATGAAAATGTCTAAACCATTTTAAAACATCTAATTTATTGTTTTTGTTATTTATTATTGTAGTGTACAGTCAATCAAAGCAGATATTTAACATTAGAAATGGACAATATACTGCAACAAATCCTCCATAACAAAATTTAGGGTTCTGAAACCCTTGGAATTACTATATTTTTGCAGCTTTTCTAAGGTTTGTGCAGCACTTTAGCGGAGACAGGCTCCCTACTTTCTAAAGCAGGAGCTACAACCTTGTTCTACTTTTTGCAATGCTCAGTTTCTGTTAAAATTAACATGCACAATAAAATAGAGAAGAGAATACTAACAAAAACGTGAGTTCAAACCATTCTCATCCCCGACAACGGCGCCAAAATTTTGATCGGAGGGAAACCGTGCATGAACCGTGTATTTTGTAAAATTATTATTTTAAATATGTGTGCTTTGGCCTCTCGATACTTTCATTATAGCATATAGGCTATATGGGTCGAATCTATAGGGATAGGAGGTGATAGATGCATTAACAATTCATTCACATTATTTTGTTAATGAGTTCTTCTTTACTTAAGAAAGAAAAAGAAAAGAAAAGAAAACTAGAAGTGGTAGGAAGAGAAGACGATGAAAACGATGAAGTGAAAATGATAAAGATGTGGTTTTGGAATTGGTGAAGGAAAAAACAAGAAAGTAAAAATGAAGTAAAAATGTGGTGAAGTGATTTGGAAGTGGATTTAAATAAAAGATAAAAGAGATGAATCTTGTGGTGGTGAAACAAAAACAAGTGGTGAAAGATTATGAGGAAACAACAATAAGCAAATGATAAAGAGGTTTTGAAAATTGATTTTAAAAATAAAGTAAAAGAGAAGGAAAACTCATGATTACTAACTACTGAAGACTCCACTAATCATGCTAATCTCTTAGTGATAGTTGCCTCACAAGGATCATTGGCTATCACTAATCTTGACTTCAAGAGACGTTTAAAAGTATGGCACATAAGATTGTTCTTCACATTCAAACTTACATCAAGAGCAAACTAATCAAACATTAGATCATCAAAACCAGTTTGAGGCAAACATAAAATAAGAGAGTTAGCAAGTTAGATATTAGAAGCCATCATCATGAGCCATTAATGGCTCTTGCGAGAGCAAGGCCTTATAGAGGCTATTAACTTCATATAGATTATCAAGTTAGTGGTTAGATGATTAGTGGTTAGTAGCTAGATTTTCATGAGAAAAAAAGTTAGCTAATAGTCATGTTAGAGGTTAGAAAAGAAATTATGAAAGAAAAAGAGGAAGCTTTCATAAATTGTCACTCTCTATTACTTCAATCTCCCCTTTTCTCTTCTGAATCAATCTCTGCCCTATTACATGATCTAAAATAAAAAAATACAAAAGAAGAGAAAGAAGAACTGCACTACTCTACACTAAAGAAGAGAAAATCCTAGTCTACAGCTCTCTAACCTTGATTTTGGCCCTCTTAATGTAGTATTTATAGGCAAAGGAAGCCTCCATAAGACAAGAAGATGCCACACATTGAAGATATCGACGCATGGACCCACTATCTTGCCACAGATCCGCGGCAATAACCGCAGTTTCATGGCAAGATCCAGGGTGTAGATCCCTGGTTTTGGCCTGCTGCTTCTTCTGGCTTCTAGGACCTTCTGTATGTATCTAGTTTTACATTATATGGACTTGTATTTCTCCAGATATAGCTTCAAATATGGAATCCAATGTAATTATATAGAAGCATTCTTACTTGGTCTCCAAGAAATCCAGATTAATTACCCATAATGGGTTTAATTAAGCTCATATGACAGTGTTGCCCCTATACTCTTGATTATCAGCAAAATAAACCAAAGCACGATTGAGAAGTGATCTTTTATTCATAAATCGGTAGGAAAATGCGATATGAAAATACAGAATTGGTTACTAATCACTGCCCAGGTATGTGTTTGAAGCTGAAATGCGACCTTGATTGAGATCCGTGTTCGAAGAAGCAACGTGAGCGCCGCGTTTGATGATGAGCGCCACCTCGCGTTGGTGTAGTGCCAAGTTGCACTGCTTTGGCTTGCCCCTTAGACTTTCTATTAGTGACAGTCGTCCATTCCTAACTTTTGATAATGTCGAATGAACCCACATTATCTCTCTATGAGGAGCGGGGACGGGGACAAAACCCTTTTCCTTCTTGTTATGGGGATCAGTTAATTTTCCTTTCGGGATGGAACAACTCCGGTTGGTGTTGGCAGGAGATCTCTGTTAAATTGAAGGGATATCATATTAGCGGTTACTTATTTTACTTGGGGTGGAGTTTGAGCACATCTGCCTCAATCAAAGCCTGAAGAACATCTTTGAATATGTACCAGCTCTTGGTAAGATGTCCCAGAATCTTGTGATATAAATAGTAGTTGGGATCATCCATCTTTCCCACTTTTTCAGGGCGCTCGCCTCTTGTAGCTTGTGCTTATTGCTCTTGTTAAGTAGCTTGAACAAGGAGACGACATGCTCATCCTTGAAAGAGTATTCCTTATTGGCGTGCATCTATCCTGAAGAGTTATCCCCTCTAACTGGCTGAGGCTTGGAAGGAGATTTGGTCTCTGTTACCAGAATATCTTTTTTTTTGACTGAAAGGATTTCTCCGGCATGAGCCTCGTCGACTTTTTCAGTCTAGGCTTACCTTCTTTTTTTTTTAGCCTTGACTTTTGCGACGATCTTTTCATCTTGTTTGCCTTGTAACACTAGTTGCTTTTAAGTGCGATATTCAGCCACTCCTATTTGAGTTAAGAGGGCGGTTTGCAGATTGTGGCGACAAGTCTCTAGCAATATAGACCGCATCATGTCACTCGAACAACGAAGCACCAAATTTCAAAATCTTTCCACAAACACTTTAATTGATTTTTTTTTCTTCTGCTTTGTGGCAAGGAGAGTGGGGACGGACAGTTTGGTTTCATCTTCAAAGAAGGGGCTAGGAAGAGCTTCTCTAAATCAGCCCAGTTCATGATGGAGCCTGCTGAAAGCTTCATGAACCATTCAAAGGTAACCCCTTGAGGGTGTCGATGAATAAACAAACCAAAATAGCATCGCTTGATACTAACTTCCTAGTCTGAGACTTCAAGTAGTATATGTGCTGGTTCGGGAAACCTTTGCCATCAAAGGTCTGCAGGGTCACTGTCTTGAACTTAGGAGGGTAGGGAACAACATTCCACTCGGTCGGGTATAGCCGGACTATCCCCACCTCTTGAAGATTGCTGCGATTTGCAATGACTTCTAAGTGTTTCTCAAGTTCAGTCATGCTCTTAGAGTGATTATCTTAATTTTCTGAACTTTCTTCCTCTTTAGATGAAAATTTAGGCTGTTCAAAATTGAAATTGTTCTCACTCTAAATTTTCTCAGACGTAGAGTTTTCACCCTCCTTCTTTTACCTTTACCCTTTCTAGAGGAAGCGCCCGGCTTCTTCTTTGGCTTCTTGAGTAAAAGAGCTATCATCTTTTTGAGATCATTGATAGACTCTTATTGAGCATGAAACATGTAATATTGCGCCTGTTGCACCCTAGATTGCTCTTCAAATCTTTGGGATAGCTCTTTCGGAGTTTCGGCCGTGTATGTGAAGGCCTCCCTCTCCATGTAATAGTTGGACGATTGATACTTTGCTATGACGGAGTGTTCATCATTTACTTTAACTCCTCTAGCTAGGGTATTATAGTCCACAGGGACTATTGCTCTAGGACGGATGCGACTGCGTTGGTAAATTTCTTCAAGTTCGATCAAAATTTCTTTCAAACCTATAGAACGTTCAACATCAGAATCCTCAAAACTGATGGCTAGTTGCTTTCTCTTTGACAAGTAGTGCTTGGACCCACCATGTTGGAAGTCACTCAAGGGTACTCCACGTTGGAAAATGACTTCTTCTTGCGGGAGCGACGCCTCTTGGCTGAATTAGAGGCTAGAGCTGCTGATAACTGGTTGAAGACTGATGATTTTCTTATATGATAACTATAATGGCACTCAGAGAGAACTGCTGAGATGAGCCGCCCACAACGGCATTGGGGAGTGATTTAACTAACACTCCTCTTTCGAGTTAAATAGTCTCTCAGGTTTGTAGTGAGAGTTGGTGAGGAACAAACTCTAGACTCATAGGAGTTGGGATCTCTCAATATCTGATGCGAGTCTCGCGTTTCTAAAGTGAAATGTGGGGATCACATTCTGGAGCAACCACTTGCTGAACGCGGATCTCACATTTTAGAGTAGAGACACGGAGCTGTGTTTGAATGCCAACATTGAGTTTCTGGATCTGAACACAGGTGTCGCGTTTTGGATCAGAAGAATGCTGAATGTGGACCTCACATATTGAAGTTGAGACATGGGACTGATCCTTCAGCGACTGTCACGTTTGAACGCGAGCATCGTGTTTTGAAGTAAGAACACGAGTGTCGCGTTTGATACAGACAGAGTTGTCTTCAACTTATGCTTGTTGTATGCGAGCGTGATGTTTTCTTTGACGATCAGTGATACGCTTGGCTCGAAGGAGTTGTTGAAAACCCCATGTAGACTGAGCATGCTTAGCATCAAAGTGAACCATGAGATTCACATCCAGGTCACTTAATTGAGCCTTTCAAGAAGCTTGACGATGAGATTAATCTCTGCCATAGAGTTGGCCTTGAGCCAAAACATCGGTCTTGCAAGTCTCCTGAGAGATTTCATCACGAATCATGTTGGCTCCAGAAAAGGTTGAGCAAGAGTTTAAACTGTTTGCTTTGTTGAAAAGCGTACGATTAACTTTCAAAGAAGTTTTTCTTTGAAAAGCCTCCGACTAGGCTAGAGAGAGTCTCTGAAAAGATTTTGTAGTATTGCCACGTTGCCTTGGGCTAATGAAGCCCGAGGAAGAAGCTCTTCAAACTTCTCTTGATCAAATTCGATAATGATCGATTTGATGGTCGATCTGAGAAGCTTGAGATCGGCTTGAGCTATGATCTTCTCATCGGTAGAGAAAACAGTCCCTAGCAGAGTCGTCATCTTTTGTTGGTCAGAAAATTTTGAAGAAAAATTCTTTGAGTGGATGAAAATTACAACGGATCAAATCTGATTACAAAAGGGGGAAGAGTTTTAAGTGAATCTTCCTTTTGTTTAATGTCAGGTTCTTAATGTAGAGGTGGAGAGTGATCTTGTTCTTCGTTAACAAACTGAACCTAAAGCCTGACTTTGGATCTTCTAACTCGCTTGAATTGCTCACTGGTGAAGTGTAAGAACTTCAGTCAATGGCTGAAAAATCTTAAGAAGATGAAAATTTGAACTCAACAAGTTAGAATCTCTTCAACTCTCTAAGGCCAAAAGTTCTTCTCCTATAGCTTCTCATGACTATTTATAGAGATTTTTGTAGTATAACTGATTTCTTAATTCTCTCCATAATGGAGATTTTTTCTCATTATGTGGAGAGAACGTGGGCATTAATTGACCCAGATGATGGCTGTCATTTACACTGAATGCGGGTCTCGCACTTGACGCGAACCTCACACAGTTGCACTGAACACGTAGCTCATAGGCTCTCGTCGGTGTTGGAACGTGGATTTGCCCAGGCTTGCATTTGAAGCTGAAACACGACTTTGATCGAGGTCTGTGTTTGAAGAAGCAACGTGAATGTCGCATTTGATGATAAGTGTCACCTTTGCATTAGTGTTGTGCCAAGTTGCACTTTAAGATTGAAACACGACTTTCACATTCGACTTGATGTCTGCACTTGAGGCTTTATCCTTGGTAATTTTTAGATAGCATACACCGAATATATTCGAAATCTTCAAGGTGAAACTGATTTGAATCATATCTATACTAATAGAGCAACATTTGTATATGCGTGTATTTTCTTGGCAGTTATAATTCTAAGATTGGAAGGCTGAGAAAAAGAAAATAAATCCCTTTGGAAATCTCGGTAACTATTGATCACTAAAAGGCTGATATATTTTGTTACATTGTGGACTGCTGTTTGTTGGGCTCACTGGTATCTAGAGACCAGTGGTCCAAAAGATAGCTGAGTGACTGACCACATTATTTTCTTCCAGAATAGTTGAGACATGTGAATCATATGCTTGAATCTGAAGAAATACTAGCCATTTTGAGAAAAGAGATTCGGTGACATTGTGTCCACATAAAAATTACTACAAGACTGCACTCTTCTTTAGCTCCAGAGAAGCTTAGTACAAGGACAAAAAACTTCATTATATACAACCAAGCTGCGATTCCAAGTACATTATCACAAGAATTACATGAATATCATCAAGGCTAGCAAACTAATAAAAAGGAAAATAGACCAAAAATTGGTAATAAAATAAGGTATCTTGTGAGAGATCTCTAATGCCGCAAGGGCAAAAAATCGAAAGGCAGCTATAAAACTTAGTGCAGGGCATTGTGCCCGTGGCCCAAATAGGACAGCCTTAAGGACGGATTTCTAGCAAGAGATCATCTTCCTCAAACAAAGATGGGACTGTCGTGGGGTTTTTGGAGGGGATTTTAATGTTATCCGCTACACTCATTAGAGAAGAGGAGGGTGAGGGGAACGGTCATGACCGTCAGGATTTCAACTCTGTGATCGATCAGGTTGAAATGATGGACATACCAATCATTGACCGGCCTTGACGTGGTCAAATCTTTAGGATAGGCCTATCCAAATTTGCCATATCCAAATTTCAAGAGGAAAGGGAGCTAACCCAGGAGGAACTAGCTAAGCTGCAAAATCTGCGACTCCAAATTTGCCATATTTACAAGAGAGAGGAACTCATGTGGAGTCAGCGTGCTAGGGTGAAGTGGGTTAAGCAGGGGAACTCAATACTACTTTCTTCCACAAAATAGCAAACTTGAGAAATAGAAAAAACAAGATCACGAGCCTGAAAACAGAAGGGAAAATCATAGACAATAAAGACCAGATTAGGGAAGCCATCCATGAACATTTCAAGAATATTTTTGGTTCTAATACCACTCTTAAATGGTCTGGGTGCATCCAAGATGGCCTAAATCTGAAGAAGGGTAATTATCAATTCTTTTCAGAGGAGGAATCAAAGCGGCAGTCTGGGGGTTGGGGGCAGATAAGTCACCAAGACCTGATGGTTTCCCAAAATTGTTCTATCATCACTATTGGGACATTGCCAAGTTATCATGTTGTTGGACGGTTTTCTATGTGGGGAATCTACAGCTAGAAAGATTAAATCATGCACATGTGGTGCTTATTCCATAATAGAGTGAGGTAGAAAAGGTGGAAAATTTCAGTCCTATTAATGTGATGAATGCTTCTATCAAGATCATCTCTAAGGTATTGGCTAACAGACTAAGAAAGGTCCTAGCCTTCTAGATTGATAGATTGAGGATCATCTAATGTCTAAGTATATTGTTGTGGGCCACCTGATATCAGTTGGACATAAGTCCTCATTGTATCCAACTGAATCTCAACTAATGTCTGTGTATATTGCTGAGGGCCACAAATCTGTCATGATCATTAATCAATTTCAAATGTCGCCGTTTTAATTCAGTCTCGAGTTCGGGTCAGCAAAAATTGAGCTAAACCTCACTCAATCACTCCAGTATGTTTAAACATTGGAAACAAAAAAACACGTGGAAATATAATGGAGAAGGGCAGGAATTTAATTCAAAGTATGTATATACGCTTTATTACACTACTAGTTATTATACTAAATATTTTTCTCTAGTGCCATAATCTCCTTTTTAAGCTTTAGACCTGCCTATTTGGCTTGTGCTGCAATCAAAACATTCAACAATATAGGTAAGTTTTTTGTAACTCTTATTTGCTTAGTTTCTTGGAGACCATTTTCACTAGTACAGAATACATAATTAATGGTGGTTAAAAATCAATTTTAATTGAGTCTTTACAATTGACGTCTATTCAAGCATCATTAAGAGTCTCAAATATATGACGGCGGTTAAAATTGCCGTCATATATGGGATATAACATTGGTTTCATCTGAACTGATGTTATAACTGAACATTTAACATCAGTTCACGTTGAGAACTGATGTTAGAAATGTGGGTTTTAACATTGTTTTCAGATGAAACTAATATTAAAACCAATAGTTTTAATGTCAGTTCTAAAAAGACCGACGTTGAACCTAATTTTTTTTTTTAAAATCATTATTTTCCATGAATATTTGCACCAGAGAGTCCAAGCAAATTGAAAATTCACTAATGCCCAAATTGAAGCAAAATTCCAGCAAACATCCCCAAAATTGAAGCAAAATTCCAGCAAGATCGAAAAAAATTCCAGCAAGCATCCCCATCACCGTTGAAGCTCGAGCTCAGACGACATCACCCTCTGCCTACGGCATCGCCCTCCGCTTCACTTCACAATGAGGACGAGCATCCCATTGCCCTCGAGATTGGAGCTCGACATCATCCTTTGCTTCACTTCACCCTGGTAGAGGTCGATATCGATGCTGGATCTTAGTGATTTGGACGGCATATCTAGATAGCAGTGAGCTGCAGAGCACGGTGAGTTATAAAGCATCGCATAGTGAGCTGCAAAGGGATCTCGAGCTCAGAGGCTCACTGTAGAGGAAGATCCAGTGGTGGTGGCCAGTTAAAAAATCATTGGTTAAAAATTGTCGCTTCCACTCGCGATGTTTGAAGTACGGTCTGAGGTCAGAGAGGGCGATAGAGATGAGGTGAAACGTGATCTCGAGAGCTTGCAGCGCTAGTTTCAGGACTCATTTTCTAATCTCGTAAGAAAATGAAAGAAGAAGGAGAGAAAGAGAGAGAGAGAGAGAGAGAGAGAGAGAGAGATGGGGGAGCAGATAATGAAAGAGAGATGGGATGAGCATATAAGGTGGGGGGGGGGGGGAGGAGAGAGAGAGATTGGCTCTGTATAGAACCTGGGGATATGATTTTTTTTACATCTCTTGGATCGGTGATGTGACAGGGTATATGATTTTTTGTGGGAGATTTAATAATGGTTCTTAAAGAACCAGCGTTAACTTCTTATGATTAATGACAGTTCTTGAACCACCAGTATATCACAGGGATTTAACGTTAAGAACCATCAATAAATCTATCCTTTTGACGGCGATTCTTAAAACTGCCATTAAATCCTTGTAAATTATTTACAAAATTGCAATGTGTGCTTTTAACGTTATTTTAAGTGGAAAACTGACTTTTTAAATGTGAGACATTTAATCTATAAATTGTAATAGTGTTTGTATGTTTTTCCTACTATATATGAATTGAATAGGGTTTTCGAGTATGAGGCCTACTCTTCCCTCAAAAGAAAAATATATATTGTGTAGCAACACAGTATCATAACGATGGTTAGAGTCACCAAGCAACATATCTTTCAGAGTTTTGTTTGTAGGCCCTATATCGTTGCAAGCTTGTCCGAATTAGTACAATTTTTTTTTGAGAGAAAATGGTGAACTATAAGGTCCCTCACGACTTCATTATAAAGTTTTTAATAAAACTATCCCAATATATAAGTTTAACAAAAACAGAAAATCCTCCTCAAATAAAATATGCAAATGCAGGTGCTAGAGAAAGATAAATACAAAAGTACAATGCAGCAGAAAAGGTAAACAGCCAATAACATTGAATCCTCCCTGATACAAAAATACAGGTTATACCTGTAACAAAATTAAGGATGACACTTGAAAAACCAAAAATCAGGAAATCTAAAAAGTCACCGGTCACATGATATCTAAGTCGTTGTCATCGTCCCCACCATCTGTCCACTTGAAAGACTATTAGAGACCTCCCATGAATCAATTCAAGTTCACATCAAATTGAATCTAAATATCATGTGTACTAGGAATCTGCTAAGTCAGTGTTAGTGCTATGGTGAGATACACACACTTTCTGAACATAATAAGATCACACACTTTCTGAACATAATAAGATTTAGGGTATGTTTGTTTTGCTATAAGTGGATGCAAGTTGTAAGTCGTGAAATAAAAATGAGAAAAGTGAGCTATAGCAGAAAAATATATTGTGTTTTACGGTATTTAGTTGGTAGTGTGAAAGTGTAAGTGAGAAAGTATATTATATTTTACAGTGTTTGGCTGATAAAGTAAAAGTGTAAGTGGAAAAGTAGACCATAAAATTAATTGTAGCAGTGATATAAATATTACAAATATTATTAAATTAAATTACTATTAAAAATTAAAATATATTAATAAATTTGAGATAAAATATTAATAATTTTAATATTTTATTTATAATAATAATATTAATAAAATATTATTTTATTTAGTAAAATATTAATAAAATGTCAACTAAATAAATAATTTTAAAATTTTAAGAAAATTTAAATAATACTAATAAAATTTAAGTATACTAATAAAATATAAATATTAATAAAATCTTAAGAAAACTAATAAAATATTATTATACTAATATACTATTAAAAATATTATAAATTATTATTAAATTCTTAAGGTTTATTGTAATTTTAAAATAAAATTATAAAATTAACAAAATAAATATAATTATAATACTAAATATAATAAAATATTAATATAATAATACACATAACATAATATTAATAAAGTAACTATTAATATTATAATTAATAAAATAAATATATAGTAATTTTATATTTAACATAATGTTGTTATATTAATAAAATATTAAAATATTAAAAAATTTAGAATTTTGGTATAAAATATTAATAAAATATTAAATATTAAATAACAATATTCAATAATATTATTAAATAACATTTGTAATATCTCTAATTAATAATACTATAGTTTTTCTAAGTATTTATTTTGCTTTACTGATTATTTCATTTATTATTGTTAATTAAATAGATTTATACTTATTATTATTAAATGTACAAATTTTTTGAGATAGTAAATGGTAATTTGACTTATATATTATTACCATTATTTTCTATCAATATTTTTAATTATTTATTACTATTACTTTTATTATTATTCTTATTATTAATTGTTATTGTTATTAATAATTATTACTAATATTATTTTACTGTAATTATCATTCTTATTATTATTAATTATTATCATTATTGTTATTGCTATTATTAGTGTTAACTATCATTATTAATATTATTAATTTTTTTATGATTAATTAATATTATTAGTAGTGTTAATATTATTTTATTTATTTATTTTAATATTAGTATTAATGGTAGCAGTAGTTAATTCTATTATTAATTCATTATGATAATTATTTATTTTTATTATTATTAGTGATATTATTATTGATATGTTTTGTTGTATTATTATTGGTTATAGTTAATTACTAATATTATTAATACTATTAGTATTAGTAGTATTATTATTACTACTATTATTATTATTTTTAATTTTAATTTTTAGTATTATCGATTTTGTTATTATTGTTATTATCATAATCGTTTCCATGATTCCTACCCATAACGTATACCTAATACCCAAAACCCATTATCCTAAGCCCATTAGCCTATACCTATACCCATTATCTCTACCCAAACATAAACCAATAATCCATTAGATTAACCCACTACCCAAACCCATAACTCAATATCATTTCCTATATAATCTCTTAACTTAATCTTAGTCATTTATCTAATCCTCCTCCTTCTACTCAGCCACCATGATCTCCTTAACATGTGCCACCCCCATGCCGGAGCCCATCCACGGCAGTACACCCTTACCCCCCTCATGCCCTCACCACCGTATACTACCTCTGCCTGTTCTCCTCACCTCTCACACTGACCGTGTCTATCTCTGCCCTGTCGCATCTTCTCCTCTCTATCTTCTTCTCTCCACCAAGCCTAGGTCGCACACCACCTGCAGCAAAATCTTCCCCCTTGGCCTCCCATCATACGAAAGTTAACTCCCCCATCTCCCTGGCGCCTTGCAACATGGGCAGTAGCACTCTCCCTGCGCGGCCGAGCACACCACCCTGAGCTCTCTGTTGGCCCAGAGGCCTTCCACTCTAGTTGATGATGATTAACTCATGTAGTTATAGTTTACTAATAATCTTGTGATATTTAGTTTCAGATATTTAACCAAGATATTGAAAGATCACCTAGAGGGGGGGTGAATAGGTGATTATGCTAATCTAGTCAACTCAATGCGGAATTTAAAAACTAAATGCAATACACTCAAGTGCAATCAACAAATGATGCACACACAACCAAGCCAAGCAATTATGAATGCACAATATGAATATTTGCAAGGCACAAAGTAAGAGAGAGATAGAGAGAGTCAATGGATCAAGCGCAAACAACAAGATGTGTTTCGAGGTTCGAGCACCCAGCTCTACATCCCCACCTTCGACACACGAAGGATTTCCAATCCACTAGCTAGTCCACCTAGGACTCTCACAAGGAGTACCCAACTCCTCTCTTTACAACCACAACCTCCACTTGAGGCAAGGCACTAAGCCAACAACAATCACCTCACACCTTGAGGGATTAGCACAAAGCAACCAGGGATCACCTCACACCTTGAGGGATACAACCCAAAGGCACAAAGCCAAACAAAGATAGGGTTTACAACTTAGTGGTTTCAAACAACAACCACAAAACAATCTCTTTCCACTTAGTGGTTTCAAACAACAACCACAACAATCTCTTTCTCCCACACAAAAATCCTATAGAAAAGATAGTAGATTTTAGCTCAAGTGTGGAGAAAACCAATGGGATAGAAATCAAAATCACAAAGAAAATCCTTGGGAAAAACTAAAACAAAGATATAGAAGATGAATCAAAATCTTTTTCCCAAAAACCCTTTTCTTTGAATTTCCAAACCCTAGCAAAAACACCAAATAGATTGTTCAAATTGAATCCAAAAACTTCTTTTGATTGCTGTGAAAACACCAGAGAGTAGGGAAAATTCGCACAAAAAATCTTAGAGAAAAACTCTTGCAAATGGCGTATTTATAGGCAAATCTGGAAACTAGCCGTTGGCAGCAGATTTTGCTAAAATAACCCTGCCGGTCGACCGAACGGTCGACCGTCCAACGGTCAATTTTTGCCCGTTGGCAGCTACCGGTCGACCGCCCCGGTCGACCCAAACAAACAGAGAGCTCTGCTCTTAGACTCGGTCGACCCGGACGGTCGACCGTCCCAAGTCTGCCAAACGTGCACAAATCTGTGCACGTCGGTCGACCGACCCGGTCGACCGACTTCAGCCAAGTCGACTTGGTCAGAAGACTAGTCGACTGGTGAAGCCTGGAACATAAAACTAAGTTAGAAACATGTTTAAAAATTCTTTTATCTTTTCTAAAAATCACCAAAAATAGTTTTATCATTTTGCATTGATATATAAACATGTGGTAAAAAGTTTAGCTCAAATATCAATCAATATGAACTATTTTTGTGTCTAATCATTTTTACCAAAAACCAAAAACTGTATTTTCTAAAACTTGGATTTTGAATAGAAAATACGTTTTGTCCAAAACACTTCCAAATACAAAAACATGATATTAAACAACATTTAGGCATGATGTATATGGATATAATCCAATATACATGAAACATATATATATCATAGTTTTTGTCATTAATTCCAAAATATGTTTTGTCAAAAATACCAAAACATAAAACACATGAATAAGTGAGTCAAAACTAAGTTTGTCTAGGAAATTAAAGCATGCATGTATATAGAACAAATCATATATACATTAAACCATGTAAACTTGTTTTGATCTATCTATTCATGAAAACCAAGATCGGTTAAACCTAAATCGAAAAACTAAAAACCAATATTCAAAACATGAAACGTGTGTGTTGTGAACTTGAGCATTATCATACTATTTTAATCTTTACAAATTGGATCTAAACACAAAACTAAACTATGGTATCGAAGTCTTCTTATAGAGCGCAATCTCCAAGCCGACTCGATCCAAAACTCTTTGATCCACCGAGCAATTGCTATATATGATCTTTGACGCTCGGGCTCTTGAATCAACATGTGAAAGCTTCCAAATCATCTTGTTGAAGCTAATCACCAACTAATAACTTGATTAATGATCTGAAACTAAAAACACAAGATTATTAGTACACATAACTACATGAGTTAATCATCATCAAAACTAGAGTAGAAGACCTTTGGGCCAACAATCTCCCCCTTTTTGATGATGACAAAACTCATGGAGTTATATATGCATGGATTAAAGTTAAGCTTCAAAGAATCTCCCCTTAACTCATGCATAACCAAATAAACATAATGAATGTGCAATGAAGGCTCTTAAACATGAATCATGAAACATTCATATCTATGCATAAACAATAAAGGATTCTAGATACCAATGAAATGTTCAAAAATAAAACATGCTCTAGATACCAATTCCAATGAAATGTTTTAAAACAAAACATGCTCTAGATATCAATTACACTCTAGATACCAATTACAAAACATCCAATTACAAAACATGCTTTAGATACCAATTAAAATTAAACTAAATTAAACTTAATATATGCAAAACAAAAACATGCATATATAAACCCAAATTCTTCTCCCCCTTTTTGTCAATCATCAACAAAGGGGTAAAAACCAAAACAAAACAAAATCTTCTCTCCTTTTAATACAAAGAATCAATCTTCAATAAGGGTAAAAGCAAACCAAATCATTAAATTTTTCTCCTCCTTTTTGTTCGAAACAACGAATCAATAAAGATAATATTTTCCCCCTTTTTAGTCTAAAACAAAAACAAGACCAATTAGGGGTGACAACCAATTAAGGTACCAAATGAAAATATGTCAAAGAATAGCATCTTGATACCAATTGAAAGGAAACAAACAACAAAACAAATATTGATACCAATTTTAAACAAAACACATGACAAATCTTGATACCAATTGAAATTAAACATAATAAATTTTGAATGTCTAAACAAAAATTATTGATACCAATGGTAAATATTTTTCATTTTGAACATATGATACCAATTTGAAATTCTCAATCATAAAGTAAGGGAGCGGGAATCAAATACCAATTGAAAGACAAAATCAAATTTTCTCCCCTTTATGAAATACCAACTAAAATGATGCATAGCTTGATACCAATTTAAAGTAATCAATTGAAACAAAGTTAAAGCTCAAGCACTAGCATAAACAAGATTTTGTGCTTAAAGATATAGGGATATGATAAGCACAAATAAAACATATATATGTATGAAAGATGGATACCAATAGAAATTGATATTCTTTGGAATGAAGCATACATACAAACACATATGAGTATACAAGAAATGTCAAGATTGATACCAATTGAAATAACAATAATATCAAATGTATATCTCATATAACTACCTCCCAATCATGGTTCAAGTTTTAAAAGATTTTCATTTTAAGGCATACATGAACATGATCTCCCATCCATCCTCCTATTGAAGGTAGGGTTTTCAAAAATAGGTTTGAAAATATAGTATGTTTGAAAATCTCTACCATAGTGAAGAATACGAACTAGTTATAGGAAAAAAAACTTTTAAAACTAGTACGAAATCCTTCAAGTAAGGAATAAAACAAAATTGTTTTTCATGAAACACATGTAAATCACATGATCACTAAACACTCAAAATCCATAAAGCTCATTCAATTCTCATGAAAACAAATCATGAGTAAACTAATAAAGTGAGTGTACAAGTATAATGTGACACATATTAACATGAAAATATTCAATTAGGCTCATATGAAATTCCTTAAAAACATGAAATTCATCTAAGATGTGAAATCACCAATTGAAATCATCTTAAAAACAAGAGATTCATTATAAATGTGAAATCACTTAGCAAACATGAAATTCATCCAAACGATATGAACTTCAAGGCATATGTATGTCATGTACAAACTAAAGTTACATACATATCCTAAACATAATGAGTCCACAAAAGTATATGCATGAAGGCACGTGGCTCAAGGATGTACATGTATAATCAATAGTTTGATAAGATAGACATATACATGAAGTTAAACAAATAAACACGAAATCAAGAAAAACTAAATTTCACCAAAACTAATTTCATTTCAAGGTATATGTATGAATTGTCAACACAATAAGTATACATACATATCCCTAAACACAATTGAGTCCATATATATAGATTTGCATGAAAGGCAAATGACTCAGAGGGTATACATGTATATCTTAAGGTTTGGCAAAATAAACATATACATGAAATGAAAACTCATACACATAAAACAAATTCAAAAATAGGAATACAAGTTTAAAATGCATGAATCATCAAAACTAGGCTATACTAACACATTTAATGGGTACAAATAAGCATCCAAGTACAAACATATATAAAGATTTATTTGTGTCCCACTACATGTGCAAGTATAAATTCTAGTCTTAATGAAAAACTAATATCTAAACAAGTAATCAAATCATTAAGCATAAAACGGGATACAAATCAATCATGAAAGACATAAAAATGATCATGAAGAACATCCACATGCTATTAGAATCAAGAAATACATAATAGCCTATAAATATCAAAACATGTGACAAAATTAGAAATCATACAACACAAGTTATTTATCAAAACATGAATCATTAAAACAAAAAGTCATAGTCAACCATATGATTAGCATGACAAAGACATGTGCATTAGATTTATGATTAACATGATAGCTAAAACATAAAGAGAACACAAAATATGGGTCCATATTAAACAAGGGTGTCTCAACAACTAATCATGTAAAGCATAAGTCTAATAAACATGGCAAATATCATACTAAACATGAAACAATAAAACATGATTCAACAAAATAAAAATCATAAACATCCACATGATCATTATGTATATGCATGTGCATTAGATCTAGGGCATACATGTTAGTTTAAACAAGGTGAGAACACTAACTATAGATCCATATAAAACATGGGTGCTCAAGTAACTAAACATGTATACACTATTCTAATAAGCATGGCATAGGCATAATGAATAACAAAACAAGACATGCTATGAATAGATGAAATGAAAAGCATGCAAATAAAAATGGGAGTTAGAGAATGATACCAAAACCGATGAAGGTGTATCTCTAGTTCTCCAAACCACGGTGGTCCTCCCACCAAATCCCCTTGAGAGTGAAGCATCCAAATGGTTCTCTTTTAAGCTTAGAACGCATCCACCTCAAGGCACCAATACTCTCACGTGATGCGAGAGCTCCCACCTACATCAAAAAGCATAGAGGTGGTCTTTGGTACACATTTTCTTTTGGGTCCATAGGGGTTAGTTTCTTTTCTTACCCAAACAAAATTAGTTGCTAAATTTTCATGATAAACACGATCATAACAAAATCTAGCAAGGTGGCCTTTTCGACCACAATGTGTACATGTGTACACATGAGCATACATGTTATGGTTGTGTCCGTGAAAAGCATGTGTATGCCGTGTAGAGTGTGCATGCAAAGATGAACCTTGTTTCTTGCGAACCAAGGTTTCCAAACGTGAATGATTCAATGTGCATTGGCTCAAAGTGGAGCCCAAACATTCAACACTTTTCTTCAAACAATTTATATCATTTTCAATGGAGGAAGATAAAGTGGAGCATGCAATAGGTGTGCTATAAGAAGAAGAAGCTATACTAGCATGGCACACATGAGAGTCAATATCAATTTTCAAAGATTCATTTTTCTTCAAAACCAAATTCAATTCTTTTGTAATAGAATCAATTTTATTTTTCAAAACAAGGTTATCTTTTAAAACAAAATCCAATTTAGAAGATAAAACCTCATTGTTTTTCACAACATCATTGCAATCATTTTTGTTTTTCAAAATCTCAATCTCATCAAGGGCAAGGTCTAGTTGAGATCTTAGTAAGTCACGTTCACTAGTGATCTCTTCCTTTTCTTGTAAAACCAATTCAAAATTAGAACACAAATCCTTTAATTCATTTTTCAAAATAAGGTTGTCCTCTTTTAAAGATTGTGTTTTTCCAATAAATTTTCAAGCTTTTGAGCAAGTTCCAAATTCAATGTTTGAACTTCAAAACAACTATGGCAATAGGAACTAGAGCTATCATCTAATTGAGTGTCCGATTGTACCTCAAGGGAGTTTTTCCCTTGGACCATGAAGCAATGCTCTTCGGACTTTTCTCTCTTAGATCTCCTCATCTTGTTGATAATCCTTGGAAGCTCGGGAGACGTCAATAAGCTCCAAACTGCAAAAGCCAAGTCATAACGATCAAACACCGGTAAAAGATGTTCACTAAGAGATGCTCTAAGTGTTCTAAGTGCTAATGCATTAGCCTTTTTATGCTTGCTACTATTAGGGAAGGATTCCATAGTGGAGGCTTGATAAACTAGATGTCCTAGTCTTTTCAAATGGCTACTCATATTGGCCTTGGAAGCATCAAGTCTAATATGGTCAAATATAGGAGGGCTATCCATGAGAGCAAACTAAATGAGTGCAAATGAACAATACAAATGAAGATTAGCAAACCAAGATCTCACTCCTAGGTGGTTAAACCTAAATATCAGGAGCACTAGCTCTGATACCAATTGAAAGATCACCAGAGGGGGGTGAATAGGTGATTATGCTAATCTAGTCAACTCAATGCGGAATTTAAAAACTAAATGCAATACACTCAAGTGCAATCAACAAATGATGCACACACAACCAAGCCAAGCAATTATGAATGCACAATATGAATATTTGCAAGGCACAAAGTAAAGAGAGAGATAGAGAGAGTCAATGGATCAAGCGCAAACAACAAGATGTGTTTCGAGGTTCGAGCACCCAGCTCTACATCCCGCCTCCTCGACACACGAAGGATTTCCAATCCACTAGCTAGTCCACCTAGGACTCTCACAAGGAGTACCCAACTCCTCTCTTTACAACCACAACCTCCACTTGAGGCAAGGCACTAAGCCAACAACAATCACCTCACACCTTGAGGGATTAGCACAAAGCAACCAGGGATCACCTCACACCTTGAGGGATACAACCCAAAGGCACAAAGCCAAACAAAGATAGGGTTTACAACTTAGTGGTTTCAAACAACAACCACAAAATAATCTCTTTCCACTTAGTGGTTTCAAGCAATAACCACAAACAATCTCTTTCTCCCACACAAAAATTCTATAGAAAAGATAGTAGATTTTAGCTCAAGTGTGGAGAAAACCAATGGGATGGAAATCAAAAATCACAAAGAAAATCCTTGGGAAAAACTGAAACAAAGATATAGAAGATGAATCAAAATCTTTTTCCCAAAAACTCTTTTCTTTGAATTTCCAAACCCTAGCAAAAACACCAAATAGATTGTTCAAATTGAATCCAAAAACTTCTTTTGATTGCTGTGAAAACACCAGAGAGTAGGGAAAAATTCGCACAAAAAATCTTAGAGAAAAACTCTTGCAAATGGGGTATTTATAGGCAAATCTGGAAACTAGCCGTTGGCAACAGATTTTGCCAAAATAACCCTGAACGGTCAATTTTTGCCCGTTGGCAGCTACCGATCGACCGCCCCGGTCGACCCAAATAAACAGAGAGCTCTGCTCTTAGACTCGGTCGACCCGGACGGTCGACCGTCCCAAGTCTGCCAAACGTGCACAAATCTGTGCACGTCGGTCGACCGACCCGGTCGACCGACTTCAGCCAAGTCGACTTGGTCAGAAGACTAGTCGACTGGTGAAGCCTAGAACAGAAAACTAAGTTAGAAACATGTTTAAAAATTCTTTTATCTTTTCTAAAAATCACCAAAAATAGTTTTATCATTTTGCATTGATATATAAACATGTGGTAAAAAGTTTAGCTCAAATATCAATCAATATGAACTATTTTTGTGTCTAATCATTTTTACCAAAAACCAAAAACTGTATTCTCTAAAACTTGGATTTTGAATAGAAAATACGTTTTGTCCAAAACACTTCCAAATACAAAAACATGATATTAAACAACATTTGGGCATGATGTATATGGATATAATCCAATATACATGAAACATATATATATCATAGTTTTTGTCATTAATTCCAAAATATGTTTTGTCAAAATACCAAAACATAAAACACATGAATAAGTGAGTCAAAACTAAGTTTGTCTAGAAAATTAAAGCATGCATGTATATAGAACAAATCATATATACATTAAACCATGTAACTTGTTTTGATCTATCTATTCATGAAAACCAAGATCGGTTAAACCTAAAACGAAAAACTAAAAACCAATATTCAAAACATGAAACGTGTGTGTTGTGAACTTGAGCATTATCATACTATTCTAATCTTTACAAATTGGATCTAAACACAAAACTAAATTATGGTACCGAAGTCTTCTTGTAGAGCGCAATCTCCAAGCCGACTCGATCCAAAACTCTTTGATCCACCGAGCAATTGCTATATATGATCTTTGACGCTCGGGCTCTTGAATCAACATGTGAAAGCTTCCAAATCATCTTATTGAAGCTAATCACCAACTAATAACTTGATTAATGATCTGAAACTAAAAACACAAGATTATTAGTACACATAACTACATGAGTTAATCATCATCAAAACTAGAGTAGAAGGCCTTTGGGCCAACAGATATTAGTAGGTGATTAGCTTCAGCAAAGGTGTTTTGGAGTTTTCACATTGTGATTCAAGAGCTCGAGCATCAAAGTTCATATCTAGCACTCGTTGGAGTCAAGCTCGGTGGATCACGTTTAGATCGAGTCGACTTGGAGACGGTGCTATACAAGAAGACCTCGGTTTATTTTAGAATAGTTAGTTTAGATCCATTGTTAAAGATTAGATAGTGTGGTACGCTCAAGTTCACAACACACACTTATTTTAAGTTTCATGTTTATTGGTTTTGGTTTTCGGTTTAACAGATCTTGGTTTCATGAATAGAATTGAATCAAAACAAGTTTACATGATTTAATGTATATTAGATTGATCTATATACATGTATGCTTCATATTCTTAAAAAAGCTTATTTGATAACCTATTCATGTAATTGGGTTTTGTATTTAAGCAAAACTTATTTTCGGATTTAATGTCAAAAACATTGACATATTATCTCTTTCATGTATATTGGATTCTATCCATATACTATATGCTTCAAAGTTGTCTAATTATCATGTTTTTGTATTTACATGTGTTTTGAAAAAATCGGATTCCCATTTCAAAAATCTAAGTTTTAGAAAATACAGAATTTGGTTTAAGGCAAATTTTTTAAGTCACAAAATGGTTCAAAATGTTTGTAACATGATTTGATTTTTACTCAAACATGTTTGTATTTCAAAGATATAACAAGAACTTATTTTTATGATTTTTTAGAGATTTTATGGGATTTAATTAGATAATAAAAACTCAAGTTTTAAATCCTGAAAAATTGCCTGCCAGGCCCTGGCGGTTGACCGATCGGTTGACCAGATCAGGAGCCGGTCGAGCAGAACAGTCGACCGATATGTGCACAAGACGTGCACATAGGCCAAGTATTTTGGCCAGTCGACCGAGCGGTCGACTGACTGAAGTCAGCCCACTCTTGGGTTGACCCGGTCGACCGGGCGGTCGACCGGCTAGAGAGCCGTTGCTCTCTGATTCTGGGCACGGTCAATCGGGCGGTCAACCGGAGGGCTCAACGATCACTTTTTGACCGTTGGCCGGTCGACTGGCCGGTCGAACGGAAGGACAAATTTGCCCTTGTCGGCTGCCAACGGGCAGATTTTGATTGGGCCTATTTAAACCCCAATCTTTGGCCAGTTTTCACTAAGTTTTTAAGAGGAGAAAAATTTATATTCCTAAAGAGTATTTTTAGCAAAAGTTTTTGGGTTCAAACTTCTTATCCTTTATTTGTTTTTAAGGTGTTAGAAATTCAAAGAAAATATAGTCCTTTGGGAATTAGTTTTGGTCTAAAAATTTTATATCTATTTGGAGTTTTTCCCAAGCATTTTTTTGTTTCAAACACTTTGTTTTCTCACACTTGAGCTTATCATTCTATCCTATCTATAGGATCTTTGTTTTAGTGGGAAGATTTGGTTTGTGGTTGAAAGAGAACACCAAGTTGTAAACTTTCATGTTTGTGATATCCCTCTAGTGAGAGGTGATTGAGTTGATATCCCTCAAGTGTGAGGTGATAGTGGAAGTGGTGTTTGGTTCCCTCTAGTGAGAGGTGGAGATTGTGTTTAGCTCTCTCTAATGAGAGTGGAGATTGTGTTGGAATACCTCAAGTGTGAGGTGATTGATTTGTGTTGGCTAAGTGCCTACCCCTCTTTTGTGAGGTGGATTTTGTATTGATTATGTCTTACCTCTAGTGAGAGGTTGTATTTGTTGGAGAGAGGAGTTGTGTATTCCCAATTGTAATTGCCCCAAATCCTCAGTGGAGGTTCCCTGTGTGGGAAATCCTATGTGGATGAGTTAGTAGAAATTCTTCTGTGTGAAGGCGGGGACGTAGAGCTGTGTGCTCGAACCTCAAAACATATCCGTGTATTTGCGATTGATCCACTTTCTCTAACTCTCTCTTACATTGTGCCTTGCATCATTCATATTGCTCATTCATACTTATATGCTTGGTTGTGTTGTTTGTGTGCCTCACTTGTGTTTAACCACGAGAGCTTCATATAGCACCTCAACTCTTATTCAGAGGAATCAAGAGGAGTTAGTCCAGAGCCCTTCACCGAAAATTCGGCTACACTCGTTGGTTACACTAAGTGTGTTGCAATTAAGTTTTAATTTTCGCATTTTTGTTTATAGATTAGCCGTACACCTATTCACCCCCTTTTAGGTGTACTTACAATTGGTATCAGAGCCTACGCTCCTGATATTTGGTTTAATCACCTAGGAGTGTGATCTTGATTTTGCTAATCTACATTTGCATTTGCATTTGCACACATATAGTTTGCACTCATGGATAGCCCTCCCATGTTTGATATCTCTAGACTTGATATATGGAAGGTTATGATGAGTTGTCATTGAAAAGCCCTAGGTTACAAAGTTTACCTTGCCAATACCAAGGAATCCTACCTTAGTGATAGCAAGCATATAGAGGTCAATGCACTAGCCCTAAAGGCACTTAGAGCATCTCTTGATAAAAAATATTTACATGTATTTTCTCATTATGATTCCGCTTTTACAGTGTGGAACATTTTGACATCTCCCGAGCTACCAACGATTATCAATAAGAAGAGAAAATCTAGTCGAGACAAGTCCAATGAATGTTGCTTCATGGTCCAAGAGAATGACTCCCTTGAGGTACACTCGGATACTCAACTAGATGTTAGTACTAGTTCTTATTGCAATGAGTGTATGGATGCACAAGCCTTAAATGATGAACTAGCTAAAAATTGTGAAAATTTGATTTCAAAATATAAACTTTTGAAAAAGGATAGTTTTAGATTAAAAGAAGAAAATAAAAATTTACCTTCTAGACTTGAAATTGCTTTGCATGAAAGGGATGAGATTTCAAGTGAACATGACTCACTTAAATTCCAACTTGATCTTGCTCTAAATGAAAACAAGATTTTTGAAAATAAAAATGATTGTGAAAATGTTTTGAAGAAAAATGAGTCTTTAACTTCAAAACTTGATTTTGTTTAAAAGAGAATGAATCCTTAAAAAACAAAATTGCTTCTATTTTAAAGGATTTGGAGTTAGTTTTCAAGAAAAATATTTCTTTGAAAAATGATTTAGATTCTCATGTTTGCCATACTAGTGTAGCTTCACATTCTATCTCACCTATTGCATGCTCCTCTTCTTCACTTTTTGAAAATGATATGTGTAATTTAAAGAAGAGTGTTGAATGTTTGGGCTCCACTTTGAGCCAATGTGCTTTGAACCATACACGTTTGGAATCTATGTTTCAAAATAAACAAGTTCCTTCTATGCATGCACACAAACCATGGCATACACATGCTCCTCACATTCACACCCATAACACTTTGTATGCTCATGTGTACACATGTACGCATTGTGGACGTAAGGGCCACCTTGCTAAATTTTGTTATGATAGGATACATGATTTCAATTTAGCAAATAAGCTTGTTTGGGTTAGGAAAGGAGCTAACCCCCATGGACTCAAAAGAGTATGGGTACTAAAGATCACTCCTATTTTATTTGATGTAGGTGTGGGCTCTCACATGACGAGAGAGTGATGGTACCTTGAGGTGGAAGCGTTCTGAGCTTAAAGAGGATAAATTTGGATGCATCACTCTCAAGAGAAGTTTGGTGGGAGGACCACTTGTTTTGGAGACATGGAGAGTTGCCCTCATGGTTTTGATAACTATCTCTTACTCCTTATTTATGTTTGCATGCTTTAGATCATTCATTTATAGCATGTCTTGTTTTAATGCTCATTATGTCATATGCCATGCTTATTAGACTATTGTCATACATGTATAGCATCTGAGATCACTCATGTTTATATGGATCCATATTTTGTGTTCTCTCCATAGTATAGCTATTATGTATATCATAGCTCTAATCCATGGGCATTTGTCATAATGATCATATGAGTTTTGTTTTGATTTCTATGCTTCATGTTTTGATTACACGTCTAGATGTTAGTTTTCATTAAAACTTAAGTATATACTTGTACGACTAGTGACCCACAAATAGATTATTATGTGTTTGTACTTAAACGCTCATTTGGACCCATTAGGTGTACTAGTATAGTCTAGTTTTGATGTTTCATACATTTTGACTTGTATTCCACATTTTGTACATATTTTTCATGTTTATGTTTAACTTCATGTATATGTCTATTTTGTCTAAACTAATAGTTATACATATACATCTTTGAGCCACTTGCCTTCATGTATATACTTTTGTGGACTCGTTCATGTTTGGATATGTATGTATACTTTAGTTGGTACAAAACATACATATACCTTGAAGGATTCTAGTTTTGATGATTTTCATATTTTTAAGGAATTTCGTATTTGAGCTTAATTGCCTATTTCCATGACTTTGTATTTCACATTATACTTGTACACTCACATCATTTCTGTTTACTCATGATTTATTTTCATGAGATTATATACGCTTTATAGACCCTTGAGTGTTTGATGATCATGTGATTTTCATATTTTTGTGGAAAATATTTTTGTTTTATTCCTTACTTGAAGGATTTCGTACTACTTTACAAATTTTTCATATAACTAGTTGTGGTATTCTTCATATAGTAGAGTTTTCAAATGTGTTGTATTATTTTCAAACTTATTTTTGAAAACCCCTACCCTTCTAAGGGCGGCTGGTTGGGCGACCATGCCTTGTATGCTCATTATTGAAAATCTTTTTAAAACATGTGCATGAAATGGGTGGTAGGGAATATGAGTTATATACTTGATTCTTATTATACTTTCAATTGGTATCATTGGATCTTTTCAATTGCTATCACTATTGATATTTTTTTGTATACTCATATATGTCTTATATATGTATGCTTCAATTTCAAATAGTATCAATTTCGATTGGTACTCAATTTTTCATACATATATATATGTATTTTATTTGTGCTTACTATATCTCTATATCTTTGAGCACAAATTTTGGTTATGCTAAGCTTAATTTCTTAAATGACTATTATATTTCAATTGATTATGTTTCAATTGTATCTTATACAAGCATATACATCATTTTGTTTGGTATTTCATAAAGGGGAGAAAATTCATATTTCACCATTTAATTGGTATATGTTTCATTATTTTCAATTGATATATGCTTCATTTTCAAAATTGGTATCAAAAACATTAAATTGATATTATTCTCTATTTGGTATCTCAATTGTAAAATGAGTTTTGTGTTTAACCAAAAAGATTAGTTTATGTTTTTCGAATTGGTATCAAAAGTGTAAAATATTCTCAATTGGTACTAATTTTTACAATTGGTATCAAGATTACCTATATGTTTACTTCTTTCAATTGATATCAAATTTTTGGTTAATTTCTTCAAAATGTTTTATTTACTTTCAATTGGTATAATATAGGCATGTTTATTTAAATTTATATTAAAAATATTTGTTTTATGTACTTTCAATTGGTATGTTTAATTTATTTTCAATTGATATCATGATGCACTAAATTGATATATTTTTCAATTGGTATCATAATGTTTTGATTTGATTCACCCCTTGTTGATTTTTTTGTTTCAGAAAAAAGGGCGAGAACTTTATTTTATTGTTTACTTTAACCCCTTTATTGATGATTGACAAAAAGGGAGAGAAGTATTTGAGTTTATATGTATGTTTATTGTTTATTTGTAAGTTTATATTAAAGTTTGTTTCATATTAGTATCAAGAGAGTTTGTTTGATGTTTTGATGTTTTGTTGATATTGGTATCAAGAGCATGGATATTAGTATCAAGAACATATTTCGTTGTTTTGTTTTATTGGTATCAAGAACTTTTGTTAAAATTTTTATTGTTGGTATCAAGAGTTTTTATTGATTATCTTTCAATTGGTATCAAGAGCTTTTATTGATTGGTATCAAAAGCTTTTATTGCTTTTATTGATAAAGCTTTTAATTGAAATTTTTATTGGTATCAAGAGCTTTTATTGCTTTTATTGATAAAGCTTTTAATTGAAATTTTTATTAGTATCAAGAGCAATTATTTAAAGAACATGTTTATTTTAAGTTTATATTTTCAATTGGTATTTAAGAACATGTTTATTTTTTAAAAGGGGAAAAGGAATTTATTTTAAAATTTTGGTTTCAAGAGCATGTTTCTTTCATTATTTTATGCATGTTTATGCATATTCATGTTTACCATTCATTGTATATCTTATTGTTTATTACTATGCATGAGTTAAGGGGGAGCTTCTTTGAAGCTTAACTTTAATCCATGCATATATAACTCCATGAGTTTTGTCATTATCAAAAAGGGGGAGATTGTTGGCCCAGAGGCCTTCCACTCTAGTTTTGATGATGATTAACTCATGTAATTATAGTTTACTAATAATCTTGTGACATTTAGTTTCAAATATTTAACCAAGATATTAGTAGTGATTACCTTCAACAAAGGTGTTTTAGAGCTTTCACATGGTGATTCAAGAGCTCGAGCGTCAAAGTTCATATCTAGCACTAGTTGGAGTCAAGCTCGGTGGATCACGTTTGGATCGAGTCGACTTGGAGACGGCGCTCTACAAGAAGACCTCGGTTTGTTTTAGAATAGCTAATTTAGATCCATTGTTAAAGATTAGATAGTGTGGTATGCTCAAGTTCACAACACACACTTCTTTTAAGTTTCATGTTTATTGTTTTGGTTTTCGGTTTAACCGATCTTGGTTTTCATGAATAGAGTTGAATCAAAACAAGTTAACATGGTTTAATGTATATTAGATTTGATCTATATACATGTATGCTTCATATTCTTAGAAAAGCTTATTTTGATAACCTATTCATGTAATTTGGTTTTGTATTTAAACAAAACTTATTTTTGGATTTAATGTCAAAACATTGATATATATCTCTTTCATGTATATTGGATTCTATCCATATACTATATGCTTCAAAATTGTTTAAATATCATGTTTTTGTATTTATATGTGCTTTGGAAAAATCGGATTTCCATTTAAAAAATCTAAGTTTTGGAAAATTCATAATTTGGTTTAAGGCAAATTTTCTAAGTCACAAAAATGGTTCAAATGTTTATAACATGATTTAATTTTTACTTAAACATGTTTTTATTTAAAAGATATAACAAGAATTTATTTTTGTGATTTTTTAGAGATTTTATGGGTTTTAATTAGATAATAAAAATTCAAGTTTTAAATCCTGAAAAATTGCCTACCAGGCTCTGGCGGTCGACCGACCGGTCGACCGGACCAGGAGCCGGTTGACCGATGTGCACAAGACGTGCACATAGGCCAAGTGTTTTGGCCGGTCGACCGAGCGATCGACCGACTGAAGTCAGCCCACTCTCGGGTTGACCCGGTCGACCGGCGGCCGACCGGCTAGAGAGCCGTTGCTCTCTGGTTCTGGGCACGGTCGACCGGGCGGTCGACCGAAGGGCTCAACGGCCACTTTTTTGACCGTTGGCCGGTCGACCAGCCAGTCGACCGGAAGGGCAAATTTGCCCTTGTCGGATGCCAACGGGAAGATTTTGATTGGGCCTATTTAAGCCCCAATCTTTGGCCAGTTTTTACTAAGTTTTTAAGAGAGAAAAATTTACATTCCTAAAGAGTATTTTCAGCAAAAGTTTTTGGGTTCAAACTTCTTATCCTTTATTTGTTTTTAAGGTATTGGAAATTCAAAGAAAATATAGTCTTTTGGGAATTAGTTTTTGGTCTAAAAATTCTATATCTATTTGGAGTTTTCCCAAATATTTTTCTTTGTTCCAAACACTTTGTTTTCTCACACTTGAGCTTATCATTCTGTCCTATCTATAGGATCTTTGTTTTAGTGAGAAGATTTGATTTGTGGTTGAAAGAGACCACCAAGTTGTAAACTTCCATTTTTGTGATATCCCTCTAGTGAGAGGTGATTGAGTTGAGAGGTGATAGTGGAAGTGGTGTTTAGCTCCCTCTAGTGAGAGGTGGAGATTGTGTTTAGCTCCCTCTAATGAGAGGTGGAGATTGTGTTGGAATCCCTCAAGTGTGAGGTGATTGATTTGTGTTGGCTAAGTGCCTACCCCTGTAATACCCCGTTCCCAGAATACGTACTTAATTGCGTATTCAGTTTTTCGATCGTATTTTTTTTCGATTTACTTCTTGTATTCGACCGATTTCAGTTTCAAATATTATTTTTCAATATATTAGATTTTCTATGATTTTCTGGATTTTTCTTGAATTAAAAGGAATTTCTTCAAAACCGGTGTCGACCAATGCTTCTGATCGATTCCCGGATTTTATTTTACAATCAGTTTGGAATTTCTTGAAGGTCCTTTAGACTTTATCTTTTAGAATTACATTTCCTACCTAAATGCTTTTTATGAGTATTTTATGAATTTATAAAAATTCCACCGGAGTCGGTAGATAATTGGTTCCGGGATTTTTAGTTTTAAAACTATAAAGTATTTCTTAAAACGGATTTCACTATGATACTTAATATTATATTCTTGATTTTTGATAATTATTTCGGGTCGTTCCGAGACACTTGAATTTCGGACGATTCCGGTATTTTCCCGAAAGATTTCTGCATCCGCAACCAAATCCCGGGAATCCGCCACTTCCATTATTTTCATCTTCTTTCCCAAGAAAATATCTTCTCATTATAATTTCTTTTCCTTTTTTCCTTTTTCCTTATTTCTCTTCCTTCCTCCACAATCCACAAGAATTCCATTTCCAAAATTCCAACAATTCCAAAATTCTATTTTCTTCCAACAACTTCCACTCACTTCCTCATTAAAGCCCCTCTTTCTCTCTCTCTTCCATGGCCGGCCAAGTGGCCAAGAGAAGGACACTCATCCCCTCCTCCACTTTGCAAATAACCCCCTCTCATCTACATTAATTGCACCTCCTTCACAAATTCCAAATCCTATATAAACAATTCCTTTACATTTCTATTTCCTTTTTCTTCACTTCACCAAAGAAATTGTCTTCACCAAATCCTCCTCCATCTCAAGCTCAACCACCAACTCCAAAACATCTCCAAGGTCATCTCCAAGGTCATCATCTCCATCTCAAGCAACATCAACTTTTGATTTGGGATCGTTCTTGGTGATATCGTCGACCACAACCATTTCGAGTTCATAGAGCTTCGATTAACCGATCTAGGTGAGTATTTTACTCACCAAGACTTGTAAACTTCTTGGCATACTTGTGTCTACTTATCTTGTACATTTGTAGCTTCAAAATCACACTTTTTGATCATCCAACACAACTTCAAATTCTGTTCTGTACGCTGTTTTCTGACCACGATTAGTCGACTAGACCTATAGATTAGTCGACTAGAAAACCCTAGTTGAAACGTAACCTTTCTGGAAGCACAGTTTTAGTCGACTAGACCAAATTACCAGTCGACTAGAGACCCTTAGTCGACTACACCCTTGACCATAGTCGACTAACCTTTCCTGAACCAGAAACCCAAACTCCCTGTATCACAGTATTAGTCGACTTGACATGACTGTTAGTCGACTTGAGATGTCTGTTAGTCGACTACTCTTTCCACCTAGTCGACTAACTTTTCCTGAATCAGAATATCAACTCTCTGGAACCCAGTTTTAGTCGACTATACCAGACTGTTAGTCGACTAACCCCTCTATTAGTCGACTACTCTTCCACCCTAGTCGACTAACTTTAGCTGTTGTCATAGTTGATTTCTTTCTTGAATATGAACCCTATCCTCTAGACTTGCATCATATATTGCTACTACTTGACTTGCCTCTTGACAAACATCATCTTACCTTCTCTCCTTCTCTCTCCTCTTCTCTCTATATATTTATATCAGGTTTTGTGGCGCATCCCGAGCTTCCGTGAATTTTGGATCTTTTGGCATATTGGTGGTTTAGGCGAGTAGTCTCGCTTTTCTCTCATCTCTATTTGAGTTTCCCGTTTCGTCGGGACGATAAGTATTTCGCTTCCTATTTTCATGTATTTGATTCCATGTCTATATATCTTTTACTGCTTTCATATTATGCGTGGCTGACCCTTCGTGGTCGTTGGACTTTGAGTTACTTCCATGTTACCATTTGCCATTACTTCAGACCTGTCAATTACATGCTTCCTTTTAACACATGTATATCACCTTGGCACCCGTGTTATCACCTGACCATCTGGCATGCCACTATTTGCAAGACCTTCCTGTTATGTCATGACTTACCAGATTATCACCCATCTCTTGTCGTGACTTGTTACTTGATGTATATCACCACTTGTCATGCTATCTTTTGACACCAAGCATGATACACCTGATTCTTATAATTATCACGATAATGGGAATGTAGTACCTGATTACTTGTTATGATTCCAGTTACGTATTACAGTTATGATCCTGCTCATTCCCTTAATCTGATAATTATGTTAATAAACCATAAAAAGGACAACTTGTATGGGGAATGGGAGGAAGTGATGGATGCCGGAATGATACCTTGCTTATAGTAATGGAATAAAATATTGACGATTAGTGTTAGTAGGACTCAGGGCCCACAGAAGATAAGTGTTAGGGGGACTTTGGGCCTCCAAGCTGGTCCCAGGTGTATGGGAACTACTATAAGAAGCTCTATCAGTTCTCCATCTATTTCCAATAACAACCTTGCTTTACTAGGATATGGATCTATGTGCGCTGGGACGCTAGATTCACATAGCTAGATATCAAAGTAAGACAAGTAATAATAATAATAGAAACATGTTATGATTCCTGTTACACTTGCTATGCATGTTATGATTTCCGATATGTATTCCCGTTTGACTGTTATATGATTTGCAACTCTGATTTTATACGCTTGGATATTCGGTGGCATGAGATAAAAGTATATAGATGAGGGTTTCCTTGTTTGGATTATTTCTTCGATGTACTAGTCTCATGGGACCGTGACCTAAGCGTATACGATCAATCTTGCTTATATCAGCTTTACTCTGGATTTCCTGTTTTATGATGATTATGTCATACCCGTTCATATATACTTCATTTGTGTTCTAACCCTCCTATCTTCTGTACTTGACACTTGTGCTCCTCCTGACTCGCCACCTGGCATCATATTACTACTCGCCTGGGGAGTTTCACTGACTCCCCTGGATTCTCATGTCCAGGTCATGGAGCTTAGAGCGTGGCTTCTCCCTGTTGCTGATCAAAGTGGCGCAGCGGTAGCGTGGATCTCCAGCCGACCATCCAGAGCCACATCCTTCCAGACCCCCTGTGTGCCTCTCGAGTTTCCCTTTAGTAAACTCGTGAGTGCCCTTTTTCTATTCATACTTGTACATTTCCTTGTATACTTGTATGTGAGCGCCCTTTTATGCTGTTCATATATGTATATCTCTTGTACTCTCGCATTTGCGCATATCTGTGATGTATTATTATTGTAATACTCATCACCTCTGGTGATAACTCTGTGATTGTATATATATATGTGTTGGAATGTATAATGCACCATTTGCTTCCGTACTCTGATTCTTGTCTGTACTGATGCTTAGCGTATATACGGGAGGGTAGTTCTGACCTACGTATATACGTTGCAGTGACGACCCCGTATCCGTGGGATCGGGGCGTTACAGGTTGGTATCAGAGCCTAGGCTCTAACTTCCTCAGTACGTCCAGAGGGCAAATTAATGGTAATGAAATTTGTAACTGGAATACTTGAATCTTGGTTATACATTCCAACTACAAGTGCAGAGTTATCTATTTCTTGACCATCTTTCCTTTGATTCCTAATTTATCCTATCCTTTCCCTGTTTTGGTTTTATGAAGCCTTTATGCCAACTTAAGATATGATTAGACTAGAGAGGTAGTGGCTGGTTCTGAATGAAGTTATTATGTGATCTCTTCGGCCGACTCTATGAAGCTTGGTATTCTCCAGATCGATCTTGATCTGGCTATCTTTCAGAAGACAGCAGTCGGAATTCTCTACGGATATTCTACATTCTCTACTATATCGTTCAGGGTGATTGGTGCCTGGTATTCGGGATTCTTAATTATCGGCCTTCTTTATTATGCTCAGGACCATCAGGGTTTTCTTTATCTTCGGTATTCTGGCTCATTTATTGCACAGCCACGACATCAGCAGTATTATTCAGTATTATTCGAAGATTTATACAGCCGGAAGTGCGGAGGATGATTATTGTTCAGTCGACTTGAGAGCCCTACCTCTAGTGCTTCATATCTTAATCGGTAAAAATTCCACCTTTGTCCCCTTTGTATTCAATTTACCCCTTATCGAAATTGCGAGGACGCAATTTTTTGTAAGGTGGGTGGATTGTAATACCCCGTTCCCAGAATACGTACTTAATTGCGTATTCAGTTTTTCGATCGTATTTTTTTCGAGTTACTTCTTGTATTCGACCGATTTCAGTTTCAAATATTATTTTTCAATATATTAGATTTTCTATGATTTTCTGGATTTTTCTTGAATTAAAAGGAATTTCTTCAAAACTGGTGTCGACCAATGCTTCTGATCGATTCCCGGATTTTTATTTTACAATCAGTTTGGAATTTCTTGAAGGTCTTTTAGACTTTATCTTTTAGAATTACATTTCCTACCTAAATGCTTTTTATGAGTATTTTATGAATTTATGAAAATTCCACCGGAGTCGGTAGATAATTAGTTCCGGGATTTTTAGTTTTAAAACTATAAAGTATTTCTTAAAACGGATTTCACTATGATACTTAATATTATATTCTTGATTTTTGATAATTATTTCGGGTCGTTCCGAGACACTTGAATTTCGGACGATTCCGGTATTTTCCCGAAAGATTTCTGCATCCGCAACCAAATCCCGGGAATCCGCCACTTCCATTATTTTCATCTTCTTCCCAAGAAAATATCTTCTCATTATAATTTCTTTTCCTTTTTTCCTTTTTCCTTATTTCTCTTCCTTCCTCCACAATCCACAAGAATTCCATTTTCCAAAATTCCAACAATTCCAAAATTCTATTTTCTTCCAACAACTTCCACTCACTTCCTCATTAAAGCCCCTCTTTCTCTCTCTCTTCCATGGCCGGCCAAGTGGCCAAGAGAAGGACACTCATCCCCTCCTCCACTTTGCAAATAACCCCCTCTCATCTACATTAATTGCACCTCCTTCACAAATTCCAAATCCTATATAAACAATTCCTTTACATTTCTATTTCCTTTTTCTTCACTTCACCAAAAGAAATTGTCTTCACCAAATCCTCCTCCATCTCAAGCTCAACCACCAACTCCAAAACATCTCCAAGGTCATCTCCAAGGTCATCATCTCCATCTCAAGCAACATCAACTTTTGATTTGGGATCGTTCTTGGTGATATCGTCGACCACAACCATTTCGAGTTCATAGAGCTTCGATTAACCGATCTAGGTGAGTATTTTACTCACCAAGACTTGTAAACTTCTTGGCATACTTGTGTCTACTTATCTTGTACATTTGTAGCTTCAAAATCACACTTTTTGATCATCCAACACAACTTCAAATTCTGTTCTGTACGCTGTTTTCTGACCACGATTAGTCGACTAGACCTATAGATTAGTCGACTAGAAAACCCTAGTTGAAACGTAACCTTTCTGGAAGCACAGTTTTAGTCGACTAGACCAAATTACCAGTCGACTAGAGACCCTTAGTCGACTACACCCTTGACCCTAGTCGACTAACCTTTCCTGAACCAGAAACCCAAACTCTCTGTATCACAGTATTAGTCGACTTGACATGACTGTTAGTCGACTTGAGATGTCTGTTAGTCGACTACTCTTTCCACCTAGTCGACTAACTTTTCCTGAATCAGAATACAACTCTCTGGAACCCAGTTTTAGTCGACTATACCAGACTGTTAGTCGACTAACCCCTCTATTAGTCGACTACTCTTCCACCCTAGTCGACTAACTTTAGCTGTTGTCATAGTTGATTTCTTTCTTGAATATGAACCCTATCCTCTAGACTTGCATCATATATTGCTACTACTTGACTTGCCTCTTGACAAACATCATCTTACCTTCTCTCCTTCTCTCTCCTCTTCTCTCTACATATTTATATCAGGTTTTGTGGCGCATCCCGAGCTTCCGTGGATTTTGGATCTTTTGGCATATTGGTGGTTTAGGCGAGTAGTCTCGCTTTTCTCTCATCTCTATTTGAGTTTCCCGTTTCGTCGGGACGATAAGTATTTCGCTTCCTATTTTCATGTATTTGATTCCATGTCTATATATCTTTTACTGCTTTCATATTATGCGTGGCCGACCCTTCGTGGTCGTTGGACTTTGAGTTACTTCCATGTTACCATTTGCCATTACTTCAGACCTGTCAATTACATGCTTCCTTTTAACACATGTATATCACCTTGGCACCCGTGTTATCACCTGACCATCTGGCATGCCACTATTTGGCAAGACCTTCTTGTTATGTCATGACTTACCAGATTATCACCCATCTCTTGTCGTGACTTGTTACTTGATGTATATCACCACTTGTCATGCTATCTTTTGACACCAAGCATGATACACCTGATTCTTATAATTATCACGATAATGGGAATGTAGTACCTGATTACTTGTTATGATTCCAGTTACGTATTACAGTTATGATCCTGCTCATTCCCTTAATCTGATAATTATGTTAATAAACCATAAAAAGAACAACTTGTATGGGGAATGGGAGGAAGTGATGGATGCCGGAATGATACCTTGCTTATAGTAATGGAATAAAATATTGACGATTAGTGTTAGTGGGACTCAGGGCCCACAGAAGATAAGTGTTAGGGGACTTTGGGCCTCCAAGCTGGTCCCAGATGTATGGAAACTACTATAAGAAGCTCTATCAGTTCTCCATCTATTTCCAATAACAACCTTGCTTTACTATGATATGGATCTATGTGCGCTGGGACGCTAGATTCACATAGCTAGATATCAAAGTAAGACAAGTAATAATAATAATAGAAACATGTTATGATTCCTGTTACACTTGCTATGCATGTTATGATTTCCGATATGTATTCCCGTTTGACTGTTATATGATTTGCAACTCTGATTCTATACGCTTGGATATTCGGTGGCATGAGATAAAAGTATATAGATGAGGGTTTCCTTATTTGGATTATTCCTTCGATGTACTAGTCTCATGGGACCGTGACCTAAGCGTATACGATCAATCTTGCTTATATCAGCTTTACTCTGGATTTCCTGTTTTATGATGATTATGTCATACCCGTTCATATATACTTCATTTGTGTTCTAACCCTCCTATCTTCTGTACTTGACACTTGTGCTCCTCCTGACTCGCCACCTGGCATCATATTACTACTCGCCTGGGGAGTTTCACTGACTCCCCTGGATTCTCATGTCCAGGTCATGGAGCTTAGAGCGTGGCTTCTCCCTGTTGCTGATCAGAGTGGCGCAGCGGTAGCGTGGATCTCCATCCGACCATCCAGAGCCACATCCTTCCAGACCCCCTGTGTGCCTCTCGAGTTTCCCTTAGTAAACTCGTGAGTGCCCTTTTTCTATTCATACTTGTACATTTCCTTGTATACTTGTATGTGAGCGCCCTTTTATGCTGTTCATATATGTATATCTCTTGTACTCTCGCATTTGCGCATATCTGTGATGTATTATTATTGTAATACTCATCACCTCTGGTGATAACTCTGTGATTGTATATATATATGTGTTGGAATGTATAATGCACCATTTGCTTCCGTACTCTGATTCTTGTCTGTACTGATGCTTAGCGTATATACGGGAGGGTAGTTCTGACCTACGTATATACGTTGCAGTGACGACCCCGTATCCGTGGGATCGGGGCGTTACAACCCCTCTTGTGTGAGGTGGATTTTGTGTTGGTTGTGCCTTGCCTCTAGTGAGAGGTTGTATTTGTTGGAGAGAGGAGTTGTGTACTCTCAATTGTAATTGTCTCAAATTCTCAGTGGAGGTTCCCTGTGTGGGAAGTCCTTGTGAACGAGTTAGTAAAAATCCTTCTGTGTGAAGGTGGGGACGTAGAACTGTATGCTCGAACCTCGAAACATATCTATGTGTCTGTGATTGATCCACTTTCTCTAACTCTCTCTCTTACATTGTGCCTTGCATCATTCATATTGCTCATTCATACTTATATGCTTGGTTGTGTTTGTTTGTGTGCCTTACTTGTGTTTAACCACGAGAGCTTCATATAGCACCTCAACTCTTATTTAGAGGAATCAAGAGGAGTTAGTCCAGAGCCCTTCACCGGGAATTCGGCTACACTCGTTGGTTACACTAAGTGTGTTGCAATTAAGTTTTAATTTTCGCATTTTTGTTCATAGATTAGCCGTACACCTATTCACCCCCCTCTAGGTATACTTACACTCTCGTCCTCCTCTTGGCCATCCCATGGCCCTGCCGTGACCACCATCACAGCCCACCGCCGGAGCCACATTATCGCACTCCCATCTCTCGGTGAGCCACTGTCATCCTCCGCAGGCGAGCGCGAGCACACCCGCATCCTCTCCTGTGAGATCCTCGAACCGTCGACCTTCTCCACGACTTTCGGCATCACCCATGACCGATCCCCCACCCTTTGTTGTGAGTCCTCTCTCCTCTTCTCTACATATTGTATATGTATGTATATAATATGTATACTCATATATATGTATGTATGTGGGTGTACTCGTGGGGGGTGTGTGTATGCACATGTGGCGTGCGTGTGTAAGTGTATTATGTGTGTGTGTGTGTGTGTTAATTCCCCTCCCTCATTATGTATAGTTGCATATTACAGCGATTACAGACTCATTCGTGCAATCCGAACTCAGTAACATAAGATTCAGATTTGTGATCGTTATGGACCTGATACACTGGCGATTCAAAGATCGACCCATGAGATGATCTAGAGATCTGTATCGGTTCGGGCAGTGAAGACCAGACAACGATTCGGATCTAAAATCGCGTCATTTAATGTGAGTGTTTGCTTGTTGCATTGTTATTCATTTACCGTTGTTAGTGAGTGTTTATTTTCATTGTATTTTTATAATGATTGTTTGTTTGATTCTCTTATTTAATTTATGTGTTCATCATATCATTTCATGAACATTTACATTTCATGTTGTTGTTAGTTATTCTATTAGTTGGTTGGTTTGGTTGATTTCTAGTATTTAGATATGTCGTAGTTGTGATGATTTAGAATCTGGTCCCGATGATTTAATATCTTGATACTAATTGTCAGTTTTCAGTTATTCAGTTACATATATCGGTATCAGTTACTAGTTGTTAGTAACTCAGTTGTGATTAGTGACTATATCTCTAGTATTGTAGATGATGTCAATTATCAGTTGTTCAGATATCAGCTATTATTGACATCGTCAATTACTAGAGATATTCAGTCACTATTTCATTTTAATAATAATTTATTTTTTTTGGTTGTTAATAAAGGATACCA
Source organism: Agave tequilana (assembly GCA_038442645.1). Classification (NCBI taxonomy): domain Eukaryota; kingdom Viridiplantae; phylum Streptophyta; class Magnoliopsida; order Asparagales; family Asparagaceae; genus Agave; species Agave tequilana. The sequence goes on from JAVJIF010008539.1 coordinate 47,225, forward strand.
TAACCCAGGGAAAAGGGTAATTGCCTGATAATGCATGTCGTGTATTTTAAATGGATTTATGTTTCAGGAAATAATCTGTATGCTCTGATACTAATTGTTGTGATTTCAAGGGAGGACAACCCCACGACCGGATCGACTGAGGCGGCGTAGCGGATACAAATCACAGGATCTACTAAGACAAGTTGAAGAAGGGAAGAAGAAAACATTTCAAAGTAGATAGAAAGCCAACATACAATATAATGTAGTTTCACCGATCAAACAGATCGTGTGTACATCCACGGGAGAAGGGGAGAAACTTTATTAAAACTTTGGGGGAGTATAATAAGAATTACTTGCACCTCACGTCGAGAAGTTACAAGCCCCTTTAATGGTCGCCAAGAACAACGAACCTTTATGGCAAGCTTCTCTCACGAATTTCTCACCTAGACGAATTACACCCCTAGGAATTACAAATTCATAGTATTCTCTTGGAATTCATTGAAGGCCACCCTTAAGGGGTTATTTATAGACTATAAAACTCTCCTAGTCTGAAACAAACTCCTTCAATCAGAATAAAAGATACTTGAATCTAACTTGGACTCAAAACACCTTCAATCAGAATAAAGAAAACTTGAATCCAACTCGAACTCAAAACATATCCAGTAGGCTATCAAAAAAAATACTAAGGATAAAGCTCAGACGCGGACCTCGCAAACGTGAAGGTCACGTTCCGAGGTCACGTTCTAATGTCAGACGCAGATGTTGCCTCGCGTCCTTTCTCAGACGCGGACCTCGCGTCCTTTCTTAGACGTGGAGGTCGCCAGACACGAACCTCGTGTCCATTGTCAGACGTGAAAGTCGTCAGACGTGGACCTCGCGTCCTTTGTCAGACGCGGAGGTCGTCAGACGTGGACCTTGTGTTTCAACTCAAATGAGAGCCTGAGTAGCTCTGCGTTCCAACACAGATACGAGCCTTGAGCTCCGCATCTCAACATCAGAGTGAGGTTCGCGTCCAACGTTTCTGTTATAACTGTCAGCCATGTCTGGTTCAATCACTCTTACGTTCTTCCCACTTAATGAGGGATTAATTTTCACTAATGGAGAGTTTTAAGGGGGCAATTACACCTCAATTCCTCTATAAATAGCTATAAATAGCTAGAAGAGGGGGAGACCCCTGAAAAGGGGGCTGAAGAGGAGAGTCCTGGGGAAAAATCTAAGAAGCCATAGGCAGAAGGTGAGAGCTACCTTGTCAGAGTTTGATCTTGAAGCTCTTATAGCCTGGAAAGAATTCAACTATTTTTGTTAACTTGTTGAGTTCAAGTTCTTTAAATCTCTTTGAGATTTCATTTGGACGGAGCTGTGCTACTTCACCAATAGATCTGAAGAGATGATCTACAAGAGGAACTTGACGTTCGGCCGGTCAATGGGGAAAAAGACTCACTCTCCATCGCCACGTGAAGAATCCAGTTTTAAATAAAGAGAAAAATTAATCAAAAAAATTTCTCTCTTTTGTAATCGGATTGTATCCGTTATAATCTTCTACACAATTAAAAGAATTTTGTAATTGTGATTTTCTGAGTCGTACAATCCAGAAAAGGAAACTGTCAAATCTGATATTAATTGACTACCTTCATGACGTATTCTCGTCATAATCCTAACAATCTCTCTCTTGATTTGAATACGTCCAAGTCCGAAAATAGCCCCATGTTTCATGTGCTCGCATCCACGCACAATTGAACAAACTTGACTTTATCTCTTTCTCACTCCCTTTTCTCCATAACCCCCTCATAGGGTTCACATCTTGATTAGGTCAAATAAGTTCAACCTGAACTTTATTACCCAATTATCTCTTTGATCTACACAAAATCTATGAGAATTTGCTCCACCATAGGAGTAACGATCTAGACTACCTTGTTATGCGTCTAGTCCCAATCTCCCTTCGGTGTACAATTGGACATCCGAGGTCAAATCCATCGTAGTCTCCGATTGTTCCACAACCACCGCTTTTGAAGCTAAGGATAACTGTAATCCGCCAACTGTAACCTCTGAATTCCGCAACATATACACATTGCCGACATGTTCGATTTGAAACATCACATGGGCCTCTTTGAAAACTTATATAAGATCACCTTTCGAACTGAAACAAAACCCTTCTCTATGTAGGGCTCCAAGAGAGATGAGATTGTACCATGTTTGGGAACATGACGAATACCTTGAAGAATAGTAATGCATCCACCATGAGATCGAAACTGGATTATTCCTTCACCAATCACCTTACCTGTAGCAGAATTATCCATGAAGACTTCTCCCCCTTGAACTGAAGTGTGTGAAGAGCACATTTTCCTATTGGACTGATATGCTGTGAACATCCAAAATCTATGACCCATCTATCTTTATTACTAACTGGTCTGTCTATAACAGATAGAACGTCGCGCTGTTCTTCATCTCCTTCAACCAGTTCAGTGATATTAGCATCTAGTTGTTTCTTCTTTCGAAGCCAATACTTTGATCTAATGTGTCTCTTCTTGTGACCATAGTTACATATCAAATTCTTATATTTTGAGTTACCATGGAACTTCCATTATTACTCTTCTCTTTGAATAATGAACTTGCCTGGAATCATCATGATGAGACTCACCCGTCAACTGGGTGTCAATTTTGTCCTTATTAAGCAGATACTCCTTGACCTCATTGACCTTGATTGTTGACTTGCCTCCATAGATAGCTTCTCTAAAGCTATTATATAAAGAAGGTAAAGAACACAGTAATAGAAGTGCTTGATTTTCATCTTCTATCTTAACCTCATCTTATCTAGATCATTGATAATAGAGAAAAATTCTACAATGTAAGACTTGATAGGTGTACCTTCATGCATGCGAAGAAGAAATAGATGTTGCATCAGAATCAACCGATTCGCCAACGATTTCTTTAGATAGTGGTCCTGAAGTCGCTCCCATAGCAAGGATACTATTTTCTCCATAAAAAACTTATCTAACACTTTGTCTGCCAAATAAAGCTGAATAACTGTCAAGACTTTCTTATCCAACTCCTGCCAAGTTTCTTCCTTCACGCCTTGAGGCCTTTTTCCCTCTCGAGTAATTCTTTTTTCAACCCGTTCTGGGTAAGATGGCATTCATTCTAATTTGTCACCTGCTGAAATTGATCACACCATCGAACTTCTGAATACCGAACTTAATCGCAGACATCTTCAAGTTACCTTACTCTGATACTAATTGTTGGAAAATAATTTGTATGCTATAATGCCAATTGTTATGATTTCAAGGGAGGATGCCCCCACGACCGGATCGACTGGGGTAGCGCAGAGGATACGAACTATAAGATTTACTAAGGCAACTTGAAGAAGAGAAGAAGAAGATATTTCAAAGTAGATGGAAAGCCAACATACAATATAACGTGGTTCCACCGATCAAACAGATCGTGTGTACATCCACGGGAGAAGGAGAAAAACTTTATTAAAATATTGGGAGAGTACAATAAGAATTACTTACACCTCACATTGAGAAGTTACAACCCCTTGATGGCCACCAAGAACAGCGAACCCTTGTGGCTAAGCTTTTATCACTATTGTCTCTCCTAGATGAATTACACCATTAGGAATTATAAATTCATAAGATTCTCTTGAAATACATTGAAGGCCGCTCTTAAGGGGTTATTTATAGACGATAGAACTCTCCTACAATCAGAATAAAGAAAACTTGAATCCAACTCGGACTCAAAACATCTTCAATCAGAATAAAGAAAACTTAAATCCAACTCAGACTCTAAACAGATCCAGGAAAGGAAACTGCCAAATCGACATTAATTGACTACCTTCATGATGTATTCACGTCATAATCCTAACATTATGATGGTTTACCGAGTTGTGTGTTCCACCATGGGGAACCAAGGTAGTACTGGCTATTCGAATTACGGCGCCACACTAGTTGTCTGTTCGTGTGGGGCTGTGGTCTTCAGTTATTAGAGCCTTATGACTTGTTCAAAACAGGGATGTTAGACTATGATATCAGGCATGCACGGTACCCTTTTAAAACGCATGCACTATATTGGCAGGCATTTACAACAACAATAACATTGTTTTGATATGTGAGAAAATGGCTATGGTATGGGACACAGCTAAATATCACATTACTAAGGTTAATAATAATCAATAGACTAGAGATATATATACTAGGTTTCACCTCTTTGACATCAGTTGCTTGTTTTACAGTTATGAGATACCTCTTATTTACAGCTTTGTTTATGATATTGGTTATTCAGTTATCTTTTATTTACAGTTTATCACGTTATATTATACACATTGATTATATGCACGAGCACCTTTTTTTTTTTTTATACACGCTCATTGGGCCGCTTTTCTGACGACCCTGAATTTGCACGTCTAGATTGAATGTTTTATTCTATTGATCAAGTATTTGTTGAGATCGTACGCTTCGCAAGGAGCAAGAGTTTCTTTTTATTTGATTCTGGTATTTTTCCTTCTCCTTTATTCTTATTATTTCCTGATTCTCCGTATATCATTATCAATTTTCATTCCATCTCTCTTTTTATTTATTATTATGTATGGACATATATATGTAGTATTGCAGTGATCATAGATTCATTAAAGCAGATTTTTGTAGTTTGTTTAGGTTATTGAAGGCTTATCGCATATACGTGAGAAATTTTTCTTACATATAAACGTCGCCGACTCTCGTCGTGTATCCGCTCCAGCATATTTGAGAAGCTGGGCTTGACAACAATATTAAATAATAATATTAAATTAAAGTAAATAAATATTAAAATAATTTATATATTAATTATCAAGTAATTGCTTTGGACTGCAATTATATTACAAGTGAGATTTACATCATCACAAAATTAACTGTGACAGCTGCAAGTAGGAAAATGTGGATGTAAAGTGAGATTTATATGACCACAAAATTAATTATAGCAATTGTAAGTGAAAATATGAGTAATTATTTTGCAAGTTGTTTTGCAGCAAAGCAAACAATAGAAAATGCAAAAGAAGTTTTACGATTTATAGTTTTGCGAGTTGCAGCTCAAAATAAACACACCCTTAGTATTAGAATCCTGCATTATTTTTTTTTTCTTGTCAGCTTTTCAATTAGGGGTGCCAAAGACTTTCTCAAAGCCAATTAGAAGTTTTGGAAGAAGATTGAAATGGAATTAAAGAAGCAAGTGTTAAGAAAACTACTCTCAATTAATCCTCAACAAAAGCAAATAATCAAATTGAGATGGAGACCATATACAAGTGCACTACATACTACATGAGGGCTTTGTACTAGAGCACATATTGCTTTGAAGATTAATTGAATATAGATTAAACTGGCTGCAAATGTTTCCACTTGTGTGTGTAAGGTTACAAATAAATGTCATGACAAAGTGCCTTTTGTGTACAAAGAAAAGCTGCAGCTCATATATTCAACTGGTTGTTTGGGCCCAAGAATCTGGTATTTTTGAATTATTGGGGTCACTTTCGGGCCAAATTTTCTTTAGTTTAAAACCTAAAATTCTTGAGCAATTGAGCTTGTGCCTTTTTTTTTTCCGCGAAAAAAATTCTCACAACAGGATTTGACCCGATGACCCAGTGGCCCATTGAGTAGAAAGAATCAAAAAATATGTCCGCTTGCAGTGGGTTTCGAACTTGAGATTAACAGGTCAAGGAATCTCTCATTTCTGGCCATAATCAAGCTATAACTTTTGTTCTAAGTTGGGCCTTGTTGGGCCATGTGTGACATCTCATAAGCCTACAAAGCACAAATGGGCTATATGAAGGCCCAGTTTGAATATAAAAAATGTAAAAATCTAGAACAATAATAAATTGAACAAGCACGAACAACTTAAACTCGACTTGTGTCTAGCTTGTTTTAGAACCCCATCCCTAAGGTCTACAGACCCGAATACTGAGTATCACCGGTCTTTATCCCCTGTCCCTAAGGTATATATGAAAAACACCTAGAGGGAGGGGTGAATAGGTGTAAGTGCTAATCTAAGAACTAGATGTGCTAAATGCGGAAGCTAATGCAAATTTTGCAACACACTTAATACAATCAACAAGTGTAGCCGAATTCCCCGTGAAGGGCTCTGGACTAACTCCTCTTGATTCCCCTGGAATGGGTTGAGGTGCTATGTGAAGCTCTTGTTGATTAAGTACAAGTGAGACACACACAAACAACCAAGCATATAAGATGATATATCAATATGAATCAATGCAAGGCACAACACAAATGCAAGCAAGTATGATATGAAAGATGAATGATGCTTTGCACAATATAAAGAGAGAGAGTTAGAGACAAGTGGATCAAACGCAAACACAAAGATATGTTTCGAGGTTCGAGCACCTTACTCTACATCCCCGCCTACACCACCGTGTAGGATTTCCAATCCACTATAGGAGTACCGAACTCCTCTCTCAATACCACCGAGGCAATACAACCACAATCCACCTCTACCGAAGAGGGATAAGGCCCGTAGCCAAAACAACTCAAACACAATCACCTCTACCGAAGAGGGATCCAAACACAATACCACTCCGATCAACCTCTACCAAAGGGGGATACAACAAAAGCAAGGAGGGTTTACAACTTAGAGGCTTAACCTCAAACACTTCTCTTTTTCTCTCTTTTTCCACAAAACAAAAGATCCTAATAGAATAGGATAGGTGATAGCTCAAGTGTGGAAACAAGGTGTTTTTGGGAACAAGCAACAAAGAAAATACTTGGGAAAACTCTTGTAAAAGATAGAGAATGAAAACCAATACAAATATCCCAAATTCCTATTTTCTTTGATTTTTCAAAAACCCAAAACAAAAAGGATGAAATCTTTTTAGCACAAAAACTCTTTTCAAAACTTGTTTAAAACACTGAAGAAGTCAGGAATTTTTAGCTCTAAAAATCTTGGAGAAAACCTCAAACAAATGGGGTATTTATAGCCCCATCAGAAAACTAGCCATTAGGCTGATGTGGCAGCCTGACAGGCTGACGGTCGACCGGCCCGGTCGACCGCCAACGGTCAGAATTGTGACCGTTGGGCAACCACGGTCGACCGGCACGGTCGACCCAAACAAACAGAGAGCACTGCTCTCAGACCGGTCGACCGTCCGGGTCGACCGTCCCAGTGCTGCCAAACGTGCACAGATTTGTGCACGTCGGTCGACGGCCAGGTCGACCGACTTCATCCTAGTCGACTTGGTCAACTGACTTAGTCGACTGGTTGAAGCCTGGAACAGAAATCTGGGTCAGAAAAATAGTTTAAAAATATTTTGAAAAATCTTTTAAGTCTTCTAAAAATCCACAAAACTTGTTTTAACATTTTATATTGAAACACAAACAAGTGATAAAAATTTCAAGACATATATCAAACATATCAATTCATTTTTGAGTCTTGCAAATTTTATCAAAAACAAAACTTGTATTTTATCAAACTTAGATTTTTTTAACACATGAATAGGATAGTCAAAATAAGTTTGTTTAGGAAGTGTAAGCATGTATGTATAACTAGAATACATCTATTATACATATAAACCATGTAAACTTGTTTTGATCAAACTATTCATGAAAATCAAATCCAAAACATAAATCTTGTGTGTGTTGTGCACTTGAGCATATCAACTATACTAAGCTTTACAAATGGATCTAAAACACACTAAACTAAACTAGGATACCTAAGTCTTCTTGACGATCTCCATCTTCAAGTAGACCCGATCCAAAACTCCATCCATGGGCTAGGCAAGGTGTGATCTTGATGCTTTGGTCTTGGAATCACCATGAAAAGCTTCTAAACACCTTCGTTGAAGCTAATCACCAACTAATATCTTGGGTAATGATCTGAAACTTAAAATCATAAGAATATTAGTAAACATAACTACATGAGTTAATCATCATCAAAACTAGGGTGGAAGGCCTTTGGGCCAACAATCTCCCCCTTTTTGATGATGACAAAACTCATGGAGTTATATATGCATGGATTAAAGTTAAGCTTCAAAGAAGCTCCCCTTTAACTCATGCATAAACGAATAAACAAAAGATATGCAATGAATGTACATAAACATGTATGCATCAACATGCATAAAACACATAAACATGTTCTAGAAGATCTAGATACCAATTAAATTAATAAAACATTAACAAAAACACTAGATGCTCTAGATACCAATAAAACTTAATATATGCAAAAACATAAGTATGCATATATAAACTCAAAATATTCTCCCCTTTTTGTCAATCATCAACAAAGGGGTAAACAATCAAAACAATAAAATGAGGGGTAAAAATCTTTCTTCCCTTTTTGTCAATCAAAACAATAAAAATAATGTTCTCCCTCTTTTTGTCAAAAAACAAAAACAAGGTCAATAAGGGGTGACTATAAAAACATGATATCAATAGAAAAATATGTCAATAAAGCATCTTGATATCAATTGAAATTAAACAAAGATCAATAAATGTTATATGCTATATACATTCATGAAGAGGAAGACGCTAAGTTAGCTTCCCTACACATATGCATTACATGAAAGAGGGATGTTAAGCCCTAATTCACATAACACGCATTATGTAATGCATAAGAGGAGATGTGAAGCTCCCCCTACACACGTGTACCACATAAAGAAGAGATGTTTAGCTCTTCAATACAAGATACACTCATCATGAATCTATATATAGAAGAGATGTTAAGCTCTCCTTGCATATAGTCAATATAAATCAAACTTTTGTATTTTTTTCTTTAAACAAAATTTTTAGATACCAATTTAAAACATAAGACATCTTGATATCAAAAGATAATATTTTTCTTTTTAAGTCATATAAACAATTGAAATGACTATTTTCTATCATAAATCAAGGGAGTGGAAAACTAAATACCAATTGAAATATGAAAATCGAATTTTCTCCCCCTTTATGAAATACCAACAAAAGCTATGCGTAGGCTTGAAATAAGATATCAATTGAAAACTAAATCAATTGAAATAAAGTTGAAGCTCAAGCTCTAGCATAAACAAAATTTGTGCTTAATATATAGAAATATAATAGCACAAATAAAACAAGTATATGTGTATGAAATAGAATGAGTACCAATCACTAATAGATAATACCAATTGAAAATATACATACACAATAAACATATGAGTATACAAAAAGATCAAAATGATACCAATTGAAAGAGTTCAATGATACAAATTGACATAACAATAAAAGCATGGTATAACTCATATAACTACCTCCCATCTCATGCACAAGTTTAAAATGATTTTCAATATAAACATACAAGGCATGGACTCCCATCCAACCTCCCGTAAAGGGTAGGGATTTTTAAAAATAGATTTGAAAATAAGCTTGGTTTGAAAAACTCTACCAAAATGAAGAATACCGTAACTAGTTAAATGGAAAATCTTTTAAACTAGTACGAAATCCTTCAAGCAAGGAATATACTAAAAATAATTTTCATAAAACACATGTAAATCACATAGCACTTAAAACACTCAATATTCAATAAAGTCCATACATGCTCATGAAAACATACTCATGAGAAATATTTTAAAAGATGATGAGTGTACAAGTAATGTGTGACATGGCATTATGAAATTTTCAATTAAGCTTAATATTCCTTTAAAACAAGAAAACATGAAAATCATTAAAACTTATTTAATCTTCAAGGTATATGTATGTCTAATACAAACTAAAGTATACATACATATCCAAAACACAACGAGGCCACAAAGTATATGCATTAAGGCACGTGGCTCTAAGGATGTATATGTATAACAATAATTTGGATAAAATAGACATATACATGAGGTTAAACTTATACACAAAAACATGAAACATGAAAAGCTAAATTTTCATTAAAACAAAATTTTCATATCAAGGCATATGTATGTTTTGTCAATCATGAAGTATACATACATATCCCTAAACACAATTGAGTCCATATATATAGATTTGCATGAAAAGCAAATGACTCAAGGGTATACATGTATATCTTAAAGTTTGGCAAAATACAAACATGAAGTGAAAACTCATAAAACAAATCCAAAAATGGAATACAAGTTTGAAATGTATGAATCATCAAAACTAGACTATACTAGCACATCTAATGGGTTCAAATAAGCATTCAAAGCCCAAGCATATATAGATTTATTTGTGGCCCAGTATATGTACAAGTATAAGTCCTAGTCTTAGTGAAAACTAACATCTAAACATGTAATTAACACATGAAGTATAAAACTAAGATAAAAATCAACATGGTAAACAAAAACATGATTATTATGAATATCCACATGTTATTAGATTTATGATGTACATGATGGCTAATCAAATGTGAGAACACAAAGTAATAATCCATATTAAACATGGGTGTCTCAAATACTATACATGTATATCAAGAATCTAATTAACATGGCATTTTCATACTAATCACTAAACAATGAAACATGCTATAAACAATGAATTTTAAGAGCATGAAAACAATAAATAGGAGTTAGAGATTCGATACCAAAACCAATGAGGGCACCGCTCTAGTTCTCCAAACCAAAGTGGTCTTCCCACCAAACTTCCCTTGAAAGTGATGCATCCAATTGATTTCCTTTTAAGTCCGGAATACATCCACTCCAAGGTGCCATCACTCTCACGTCATGTGAGAGCCCACACCTACATCAAAAATTATAGGAGGGGTGGTCTTTAGTACCCACATCTTATTGGGTCCATGGGGGTTAGTCCCTTCTCTAACCCAAACAAACTTCTTTGCTAAATTATCAACATGTATTCTATCATAACAAAATTTAGCACGGTGGCCCTTACGTCCACAATGTGTACAAGTGTACACATGAGCATACTTGTGATGGGTGTGTCCGTGAGGAGCATGTGTATGCCGTGGAGGGTGTGCATGCATAAAGGATGGAACTTGTTTCTTTCGAACCAAGGTTTCCAAACGTGAGTGGTTCATGGCACATTGGCTCATAGTGGAGCCCAAACAATCAACCTTCTTCTTAAGCAAACAAATATCATCATTAATCTTAGAAGAAGAAGTGTGGCATGCAATAGGTGAAGTGTGTGATATTACCCTAGCATGGCAAACATGTACATCAATCTTATTTTGCAAAACAATATTTTTTTTTAAACAAACATCTAGATCATTTGAAATATAAATTATTTTATTTTTCAAAGCAACATTCTCTTTTAAAACAAAATCAACTTTCAAAGACAAATTTTCTTTTTTCTTCAAAAGTGTTTCACAATCATTTTTAGATTTTAAAAAATTATTTTCTTTTAGTGCAAGATCAAGTTGAGATTTCAATGAATCCCTTTCATTAGAAATCTCCTCCTTCTCTTGCAAAACCATGTTAAGCTTAGAAGACAAATTCTCTTTTTCTTTATTTAAAGCACAAGTCTTCTTTTTCAAAAGGTTGTATTTTTCTATTAATCTTTTACACACAATAGAAAGTTCTTCATTTAAAGCATGGGGATCCATATTGTCATCACATGAAGAACTAGCATCATTAGCATCTAAGTGGGGTTCCGAATATACCTCAAGGGAGTCATTCCCTTGGACCATAAAGCATTGAGAATCGGATTCTCCACTAGACTCCTCCGGTTGATTTGGCACTTGAAGCTCGGAGGTGGTGGTGGTTGTCAACATATTCCACACTGCAAATGCGGAATCAAAGTTAGAAGCATGCATAAGGTAATCTTTAGGTAATGTGCTTCTAATGGCCTCAAAGGCTTGTGCATTGGCCCCTATATGATTGCGATCTCCAAGATAGCATTTCTTGGTGGCCGCAAGAAAGACATGCAAACCTAGGGTTTTTAGGTACATGGACATCCTATACTTCCAAACAACAATGTTGGAAGGGTCAAAGCTAGGTGGGGTCATGAAGTCCATGGTATAAACTATATGTGTGCAAACAAGCAAATGCAAATAATAGATTAGCAACCAAATGGATCTCACTCCTAGGATGTTAAGCCTAATATCAGGAGCACTAGCTCTGATACCAATTGAAAAACACCTAGAGGGGGGTGAATAGGTGTAAGTGCTAATCTAAGAACTAGATGCGCTAAATGCGGAAGCTAATGCAAATTTTACAACACACTTAATACAATCAACAAGTGTAGCCGAATTCCCCGTGAAGGGCTCTGGACTAACTCCTCTTGATTCCCCTTGAATGGGTTGAGGTGCTATGTGAAGCTCTTGTTGATTAAGTACAAGTGAGGCACACACAAACAACCAAGCATATAAGATGATATATCAATATGAATCAATGCAAGGCACAACATAAATGCAAGCAAGTATGATATGAAAGATGAATGATGCTTTGCACAATATAAAGAGAGAGAGTTAGAGACAAGTGGATCAAACGCAAACACAAAGATATGTTTCGAGGTTCGAGCACCTTGCTCTACATCCCCGCCTACACCACCGTGTAGGATTTCCAATCCACTATAGGAGTACCGAACTCCTCTCTCAATGCCACCGAGGCAATACAACCACAATCCATCTCTACCGAAGAGGGATAAGGCCCGTAGCCAAAACAACTCAAACACAATCACCTTTACCGAAGAGGGATCCAAACACAATACCACTCCGATCAACCTCTACCAAAGGGGGATACAACAAAAGCAAGGAGGGTTTACAACTTAGAGGCTTAACCTCAAACACTTCTCTTTTTCTCTCTTTTTCCACAAAACAAAAGATCCTAATAGAATAGGATAGGTGATAGCTCAAGTGTGGAAACAAGGTGTTTTTGAAAACAAGCAACAAAGAAAATACTTAGGAAAACTCTTGTAAAAGATAGAGAATGAAAACCAATACAAATATCCCAAATTCCTATTTTCTTTGATTTTCCAAAAACCCAAAACAAAAAGGATGAAATCTTTTTAGCACAAAAACTCTTTTCAAAACTTGTTTAAAACACTGAAGAAGTCAGGAATTTTTAGCTCTAAAAATCTTAGAGAAAACCTCAAACAAATGGGGTATTTATAGCCCCATCAGAAAACTAGTCGTTAGGCTGATGTGGCAGCCTGACAGGCTGACGGTCGACCGGCCCGGTCGACCGCCAACGGTCAGAATTGTGACCGTTGGGCAACCACGGTCGACCGGCACGGTCGACCCAAACAAACAGAGAGCACTGCTCTCAGACCGGTCGACCGTCCGGGTCGACCGTCCCAGTGCTGCCAAACGTGCACAGATTTGTGCACGTCGGTCGACCGGCCCGGTCGACCGACTTCATCCTAGTCGACTTGGTCAGTTGACTTAGTCGACTGGTTGAAGCCTGAAACAGAAATCTGGGTTAGAAAAACAGTTTAAAAATATTTTGAAAAATCTTTTAAGTCTTCTAAATATCCACAAAACTTGTTTTAACATTTTATATTGAAACACAAACAAGTGATAAAAATTTCAAGACATATATCAAACATATCAATTCATTTTTGAGTCTTGCAAATTTTATCAAAAACAAACTTGTATTTTATCAAACTTAGATTTTTCAACACATGAATAGGATAGTCAAAATCAGTTTGTTTAGGAAGTGTAAGCATGTATATATAACTAGAATACATCTATTATACATATAAACCATGTAAACTTGTTTTGATCAAACTATTCATGAAAACCAAATCCAAAACATAAATCTTGTGTGTGTTGTGCACTTGAGCATATCAACTATACTAAGCTTTACAAATGGATCTAAAACACACTAAACTAAACTAGGATACCTAAGTCTTCTTGACGATCTCCATCTTCAAGTAGACCCGATCCAAAACTCCATCCATGGGCTAGGCAAGGTGTGATCTTGATGCTTTGGCCCTGGAATCACCATGAAAAGCTTCTAAACACCTTTGTTGAAGCTAATCACCTACTAATATCTTGGGTAATGATTTGAAACTTAAAATCACAAGAATATTAGTAAACATAACTACATGAGTTAATCATCATCAAAACTAGGGTGGAAGGCCTTTGGGCCAACAATATACACCCCCATCGTTTAACCTTTTGTTCTAAATCCATCTTTTCAGTTTTCAACCGTTTTTGTGCTTACTTCAAATCTAACAATAAATCCGGAAACAAGTTTTGATCTCATAATTCCCTCGTGAAATACATTACGTATTCACTGTAATTCGACTTGCATGTCTATGCAAGAGACAAGTAAGTGGGCGTTACACAAACTCATCAATAGCATCATTCATAAAAGAGCTTACTACATATGCTTGACTCTGGAGTAAACAATAAACATGCGAGTTATTAATGAATTTCAGATCCGTGTGTTTATGGTTTGGTTTTATATTAATGAACCAGAATCTAATCTAACTTCGGACAGACATGTAACATTAATCTCATCCATACAGTTAGCTAGCCCAACTCCCGATCAAATAGCACAAGTTTCATATATAATTAAGCATTTTAAACACTATATTAACTTTACAATCTAAATCTATTTAGTATGCATTAAGTTGACCGACAAGAGCCAGACCGCCACGTGTCAGCTAAACGTAGTGCCGTCCGTCCCGCCTATTTTGTCGTTTACCACTGCCGGCGGATCCACTGGGCCCCACCTCCCTCTTTATATACGTAAAAACTAAATCTTATATACAAATTAGGGTTTTTCCCCTCATGCAGCGCCATGAAGAAACATAACAATCGAAAGCTCACAAAGAAGAAATCCTCGGCCCCAGTCGTGATCCGGTCCAACTCGGCCTAAGCTACTGCTATGACCGGCGGGCGGTCAAGCGTGGGCAGCAACGATCTCCGGCCGTTCGATCCCAATTGGAAGTTTGATGGTCATCTCAGTTGTGAAGAAGAGGTTTGGTTGAGAGCAGAGCTGTGGAGAGAGATTGGGATGGAGCTGGAGAGGAAGCTGATGGATGGGAGTCTAGTCCTCGTTCGGCGGCTTAGCGACCTGAAGGTGAAGCAGTTCCTTCGCGAGCTCAGCGATGCACGAGGAATTAGCTTTATGAGTGATGAGAATTATGGGGTTGGGAAGACAATTTAGGTGGAGAGCTGAATAGAAGAAGGGATTTGGGTCGTGATTGGTGGTGTCGAGGATGCCGAGTCGAGGACATACGTCAGAGGTGAAGATGATTGTAATGCTCCGATCCCGTGGGTACGAAGACGTTATTGCAACGTATATACATAGGTAGGAAATACCCTCACATATATACGCTAAGCATCAGTACAGGTAAGAATCAGAGTACGAAAGCACGAGAGTAATATGCATTTCAATACAACAGTACAAGTACATAGTTATCACATAGAGTGATCAAATATTACAGTAATATTACATCAGCAAAAATATAAAAGTAAGATTTACAATATGAATATTATAAAAGTTGCCCACGAGTTACAAGGAGATGTCATGAGCCAACCAGGATGAGACAAAAGAGAGAACTGGAGGCACAGCTGGTTTGCCTGCTCCACAAAGTAAGCTTGATTCTCAGCAGAAGGATTCACGTCTGTCCAAGCTCCAAGATTTGGACATGAAGGTCCAGGGGAGTCAGAAAGCTACCCAACGAATGGTAAGATGAGTGTCAAGTGGCGTGCAGGTACAAGCACAAGTGCATCGATAACTCCAAATTATAAACAAGCATTTAAAACTATACCGTGAGCATAGGCATACATGAGTAGGAAAGAAGGCGGTAAGTAAAGCAGATAAGGCAATACCACTTATCTCCTAAACTAACATAAAACCGATAAAACTGATAAAACTGAATAAAACCAAATACGAGCAAAATTAATCGTACAAGCTTAGGTCACGGCTCTACATCGAAGGAATAATCCAAATAAGGAAACCCTCATCTATATACCTTTATCCCATGTTACCGTAATCCGAGCGTATTCAACCCGAGTTGCAAAATAATACAACGAATTGTATATTGGTATCTTATTATAATTGAGATCGTCTAAGTTGTAGGCTTTAGTATGCGTCTCATTCCACATACTTTCACTTACAACTAATTTAGCAAGTTATTTGGAAACTGATAAAGTTTGATGGATCATATTTATAGTAGGTCTCGTCTCTGCCCGGACAATGGCCCAACAACTAATTCCGGACATGAATCTTCTCGGGAATTATATCACACCAGACACGAATATTCTCAGGAATTATATTACACTCAGACACGAATCTTCTCGGGAATTATATCACACCCAGACACGAATCTTCTCGGGAATTATATTACACCCGGACACGAATCTTCTCGGGAATTATATTGCACCCGTACACGAATCGTCAGCCCTGCGACCACTATAAACTTGGAACTAATCAGGACCCATCAGTTTCCCCAAAACCAAGTGTAAGTTGTCTTATTAATAATTTATTATGTTATTATTAATTTATGGGAATAACAAAAGCAGGACAAGTTCAGGAATTTAGGAGTACATGAGTACATGTATAACAGGAATATAGGTCATTGTATATAATACAGGATAACATGTACATGATTCTTATAAATGTGATAATCATAGGTTAGGTGTTAACATGACAGGAGGCAGGTAATAAGTGACATCAGAATAGGGGGCAGGTGTCAAGTAGTAGCATGACAGGTGATAGCATGACAGGGGGTGATATCAGAAAGGTGACAAGAAACAACATGGTAAATGTTAGCACATCAGTGAAAGTATGTCAAGCGATACAGGCAAGTGTCAGGTAATAGCATGTAGATGTCAGGTAATAAGTGTTAGCACATCAAAAGAAAAAATGTCAAGTCATAACATAACAGGCAAGCACAATCAAGAAGAGTTTAAGCAGTGCTGGAGGCGTGGATACCAAACAGTATTTAGTCACTAGAGCACTTGACAGAGCTATTGGAATGACTCAGCTTCAAAGGCGAGTCTAAAATTTGGCAGAGTTCAACTTAGACGAATCTAGTGATAAAGTGCTGAGCGAAGCATGCCTACCAGTCGAAGCATGAGAGACCTAATGGTCTAAGTGCACTCCTCTTTCAAGAAAGCAGGCGAGAGCCCGAGGGCTAGAGTACGCTCGGGGTCTATACGCACTCTTGGTAGCTACCACGAAACCCATAAGGGTGCAAGGCCTAGACCAATTGGGTAGCTAGCCTGGGAGTAGGGAGAAACCTATAGTCAGTACAAGGGTACCTGCATGATATGTTAGTATCACACAATCATGTATATAAACAGGCAGTAAGTAAAACATCCATAAGATGTGAAGCCTGAAGGCTGTGTGCAAGCCCATAAGGGCTGAAGTAAGCCGCGGTCTAAGCACATTCTCAGTAGCTATTACAAAACCCATAAGGGTGCAACTCCTAGACCAATTGGATAGCTAACCCGACAGTAGGGAGTCGCCCTGAAGCCTATATATGGAGACCTGCATGGTTAGTAGCAATACGTGCACAAATATCATATCCTTTGCACTATTACAAGCATGCAAACACATGATATATCACATGATATTGATAAGCACATACAACCTGGTACAAATACACAGGACCATATACATATACCCATCACAAACCCAAATACAGTACAAGCTGACGATGTGAGAAAAAACACTCACCTAAATACAAACACGATGAAAATGCCAGGAATTTCGGAAAGTTATGCGCATGAATTCCGTAGTGGGAAACACCAAAGTAAGAAGCGAACGGGGACTTGGCCCTTTAGTGGCTGCCAGCCCTAGGGAGGTGCGCCGGCCTCCTAGGGTGTCCAAGGAGGTAGCCAGCCCCATGAAGGAGGAGAGGGAGGAGGTGTTGATGTATATAGCCTTGAGCTTGGTGGAGATGAAGGTAATGGTGTGTTGACAGAAGGAAAAGGAAGGTGATGGAGATGATGATGAAGGTGATGTTGGAGGTTGAAGTAGAGGTAATGAAGGTGGTGATATGGTGGTAAGAGTGAAGGTGGTGGTGGTAAAGCGATAAGCCTAAAAGGAAGTAGTGAAGGAGGAGTTGTGGTAGTGGTGAAGGTGATGTTGAAGAAGATGGTGGAGTTATCGCTAGAGGAGTCACCAGAATATTCGTTGGAATGGTCTCTGAGACACCATCGAGGAGGAGATGGCCAGCCCCAAGCTTGGCGTGGTGGCCAGCCTAGATGGTGGAGGAGTGGAGGTGTTTTTGTGGAAGGATTTGCAGGTGATGATTGTATTAGAGAAGGTAAAAGAGATGGTTAAAGTTTGATGAAGTTTGGAGATTGTGGTGGAATAAATGGAGATGGAGGAGGAAGAAGATGATGGTGGGAGATGTAGAAGTTGTAGTTGTTGTGGAGTTTGAGGAATAGGTGGTGATGGGGTTTTGATGGAGAAAATAAAAAGAAAAGGAGAAGGAAAGGGGGTTGAATTTGGAGTTGGAGTTAAAGGAGAAGGAGAAGGAGAAGGATTAGGGTTAGGATTTTTTTATGTAATGGTGATGGGAGAGGGAGTTATGGCTGGTCTTGGTGATGGGAAGGGTGTGATGAGTGTATTGGGATATTTTGGAGGAGATATTTTGGTGGAAGGGTATAGAATGTAATAGAAGAGTTGAGATGATTTTAGAATATGGTGGAAGGAAAGGAAGGAAGGAGAATGGAGAAAGAAAAGAAAAAGGAAAAGAAATAATTGAAAGAAGATAAGAAAATAATTGGAATGGTGAAATCCCCATATTCGGTCGCGGATGCGGGAGATTTTCGGAAAAATACCAGAAACGCCTGAAATCAAGTATCTCAGAAAGCTCTCCTCAAATTCTCAAAAATTAAGAATATTATATTAAGTATCATGGTGAAATTTGATTGAGAAATTCAATTCCATTTTTAAATTAAAAATCCTAAAATTAGCAATCGATACAACCGACACCGAATCTGGCGAAATTTTGATAAATTCAGAAAAATCTCAAAAAATACATTAAGATAGTAAATATTATTCTGAGAGATAATGTGAAAGCACTTTCTCAAAATTCAACTTTGTTGGTAAATAAAAAAATCGGGAATCAATAAGCGGTACCGATCGACTTCGATTTTGGAGATTTTATTAAAATAATTCTGAAAATTTGTGAAAAATCATGAAAATTTAAAATATTAGAAAACAGTATTTGAAACTGAAATCAGTCAAATCTGCTACCAGAAAGGTCAAATTGATCAGTATACTTGGATCAGGTTCCCGGTCTAGACTAGGGTTGACTCCAAGCCTGAGAATCTGGATCTAAAACCAAGCAATAACATAATTAATCATAATGAAAACAATTACTGAAGATAAATCAAAAAATATGATCAAAAAATTAGAACATGTATCTAAGTACGTATTCTGGGAACGGGATGTTACATTCTACCTACCTAACAAAACTTTTGTCCTCAAAATTTCTATAAGGAAGGAGATGAACACGGAAAGGACTAGGGTCAACTATGATAATATGGTAAAGTGAAAAGGATAAGAAAGATTACCAACTGAGGACGCAAAAGATTGGGGTAGCAGTCACGGTGACATCCTCAGGGTTTCTGTTCCAAGTACTGGGCTCCACATTTTGCCACTACTTCATCTGACGCCTCGGCTTCTCCTACTGACAAATTGTAGACTTGGCCTCTTTCAGCTCTTGTCCCCCTCTGTGTCTGATCATGCTGCTAGGGCGGGAATAGAACTCTTCTGCCAACGGGTTCTGGCTTCCTTCTCAGTGGTGAGGCTGGAAGTGCTGGTCGAACCGGTGTAATATTTCCCATCCTTCCGAACAGACAATCTCTTATTACATGACCTCTGGTCTCACAGGCTATTTGCCATTCGACAGTCACGCTTATAGTGTCCAGGTTTGTGGCAGAAATTGCATAAAGTCTGGGGAAGAGAAGGTTGGAATGGTCATTTTACTATTGGGCCATTGATGGGTCTGGCTGAATCTTCTTCATTTATCAACTGAAAGGGTGTCTTTATTGGCTTGTTCTGTTCATGGTTCTCGCTCTTCTTCTCCAATCCTCGTTCTACTTCACGGATAATGGAGAGAACCTGGGAGTACATCTTCAGCTGTTGAGGAATAAGAAATAACTGGATGTACATCTTCAGCCTTGCTGAAATCTGCTAGCCCGTTTCTCTTCGTCTGACACCATGTAGGGTGTAAACCTACTGAGCCTCAAGAATTTGGCAGCATATTCATCCACAAACTGGTTCCGTTGTTGTAGCTGAATAAACTGTTCTTCCATTTCCTTTTGAGCTGTTGCGAGAAAGAATCTTTCATAGAAACCCTTCGAGAGCTGGTCCCATGTGATGGGTTTCTCCAGTGTCACTTCTTCCGCCACCTACTAAGTTCTGGCCACATCCTTCAACTATATCTTTGCCACCTCCACCTGCTTCTCGTCAGGGACTCGGGTTATCTTCAAAATATCTGTCGCGTCTACCGGCCACTGTTCTGCATCCAGGGGCTTCTTTATGCCTGAAAATATCACTGGCTGTTATCTCCTAAAATCTGTGACGTTGCCTGGCCTCTACTCTTGGGGTGGAACCAACTGTCCTTGACGTAGAAGCTCTATCTGCTGTTATTGACTCTGTATCATCCCTTGAAGTACCCTCATCAGGCTTTTTATCTTTGTTGGATCCATCTTGAGAAGTACCAGGACCATTACGTGTTCCCCTTCTTTCCATATCTGAGTTGGTTGAAGGGTTAACAGGAAGAAGCTGGAAGGTAAAAGATTGAAAGGCCTCAGGATTCAAGAAATGGATCAGAAGGAAGAAATAGATAACATCAAGAAATGGATCAGAAGGAAGAAATAAATAACATCGCACTTGCGATTGGAATGTATAGACACGACTCATGTACCCCGACTTGCAAATTAATCCTCCATTAATTTGCCATTTGGATGTACTAAAGGAGTGAGAGCCTAGGATCTGATACCACCCTATGAAGACCCGATCCTGCAGGTATGGAGACATTACTGCAACGTATATAAGTAGGTCAAAAATGCCCTCACATATATACGCTAAGCGCCAGTACAGGCAAGAATCAGAGTGCGAAAGCACGAAAATAATATACATTTCAATACAACAGTACAAAAATATAGTTATCACAGAGAGTGATATAATATTACAGTAATATTACATCACCAAAAATATAAAAGTAAGATTTACAAGATGAACATTACAAAAGTTGCTTACTAGCTACAAGGAGATGCCACGAGCCAACCAGGGGGAGACAAAAGATGGGACTGGAGCCACAGCTGGTCTGCCTGCTTCACAAAGTAAGCTTGGTCCTCAGCAGAAGGATCCACGTCTGTCCAAACTCCGAGATCTGGACATGAAAGTCCAAAGAAGTCAGAAAGTTACCTAACGAGTGGTAAGATAATTGCCAAGTGGTGTGCAGACACAGGCACATGTGCATCGATAAATCTGAATCATAATCATGCACTGAAAATTATGTCATGAGCATAGGCATACAGGAGCAGGTAAGGAGGCGGTAAGTAAAGCAGATAAGGCAATACTAGTTATCTCCTAAACTAACATAAAACCGATAAAACTGATAAAATTGAATAAAACTAAATATGAGCAAAACTAATCGTACAAGCTTAGGTCATGGCTCTACGAGACTAGTACGTCGAAGGAATAATCCAAATAAGGAAACCCTCATCTATATACCTTTCCCCCATGTTAACGAAATCCGAGCGTATTCAACCCCAGTTGCAAAATAACTCAACGAATTATATATTAGTATCTTATGATAATTTGGGCCGTCTTAGTTGTAGGCTATAGTATGCGTCCCATTCCACATATTTCTACTACAATTTATTGAGCAAGTTATTTGAAAACTGATGAAGTTTGATGAGTCATATTTATAGTGGGTCCCGCCTCTGCCCGAGACAACGGCCCACTACTACTCTTTCTCCTCGAGAATTATATTACACCCAGACATGAATCTCCTCGGGAATTATATTACACCCGGACACGATTTTCCTCAGGAACTATATTACACTTATAAACGAATCGTCAACCCTATGACCACTATAAACATGGAACTAATCAGGACCCATAAGTTTTCTCCAAACCCTGTGTACATTATCTAATTAATGTAATTATCAATTTACTGGAATAGCAAGAGCAGGACAAGTTCAAAATTCAAGAGTACATGAGTACATGTATAACAGGAATACAAGTCACTGTATATAATACAGGATAAAAGGTACATGATTCCCGTAAATGTGATAATCACATGTCAGGTGTTAACATGACAGGTGACAGGTAATAAGTGATATCAGATGTGTAGCACTTAGGTCCATACATCATATCAGTAACAAGAGTATCATGAACAAGTCCTTGTATAGGATTCAGTAATACTTAAAGTACACCTAAAGGGGGGGTGAATAGGTGTACAGCTAATCTATGAACAATAATGCGGAAATTAAACTTAATTACAATACACTTAGTGTAACCAAGGAGTGTAACCGAATTCCCGGTGAAGGGCTCTGGACTAACTCCTCTTGATTCCTCTGAATAAGAGTTGAGGTGCTATATGAAGCTCTCGTAGTTAAACACAAGTGAGACACACAAACAAACACAACCAAGCATATAAGTGTGATATGACAATATGAATCAATGCAAGGCACAATATAAGAGAGAGTTAGAGGAAGTGGATCAATCAAAAACACTAAGATATGTTTTGAGATTCGAGCACATAGCTCTACATTCCCGCCTTCACACAGAAGGATTTCCACTAACTCGTCCACACAGGACTTCCCACACAGGGAACCTCCACTAAGAATTTGGGGCAATTACAATTGGGAGTACACAACTCCTCTCTCAACCAATACAACATAACCTCTACACTTAGAGGCTAGGCACAAAGACACTCAAACACAATCACCTCACACTTGAGGGATTCTAACACAATCTCCACCTCTCACTAGAGGGAGCCAAATACCACTTCCACAATCACCTCACACTTGAGGGATAACAAATCAATCACTCTCACTAGAGGGATATCACAAAGATGGAAGGTTTACAACTTAGTGATCACAAAGACCACCAACCAATTTTCTCACTAAAACAAAGATCCTATAGATAGGATAGAATGATAAGCTCAAGTGTGAGAAATAAAGAGTTTGGGAATCCAAATCACAAAGAAAAACTCTTAAGAAAACTTCTAGAATTGATATAAAAATGAAGATCAAAATAATCCCAAAGACTTTCTTTTTCTTTGAATTTTCCAACCCTTTAAAACAAAATAAAGATGCAATCTTTAGGCTTAAAAACTCTTTTGAAAACTAGTGTTAAAACACTTATAAATGGGAGAAATTTTGCTCTTGAAAATCTTATTAAAAACCAACTTCAAATGGAGTATTTATAGCCCCTTTGAAAATCTGCCCATTGGCAGCTGAAAAGGGCCAGAATGCCCTTCCGGTCGACCAGCCAACGGTCAAAAAAGTGACCGTTGAGCCCAACAGTCGACCGTCCGGTCGACCGTGCCAGATCCAGAGAGCAATTGCTCTCTGGCCGGTCGACCGCCCGGTCCACCGCCCCCACCTGAGAGTGGGGTGACTTCAGTCGGTCGACCGCACGGTCGACCGGCCAAGCCAACTTGGCCTTTGTGTACGTCTCGTGCACATTGGTCGACCGGTCCAGTCGACCGACTACTGGTCCGTTCGACCGTCCCGGTTGACCGCCAGAGCCTGGCAGGGACAATTTCAGGATTTAAAAAATTGGTCTTTTTAACTTCAAATAAATCCCATAAATTCCACAAAAATCAATTCATGTTATATCTTTGAAATACAAACATGTGTGATAAAGATTCAACACATATTTCAAACTATTTGAACTATTTTTGTGACTTGAAAATTTTGCCTTAAACTAAATTCTGTATTTTCAAAAACTTGTATTTTTGAAATGGAAATCTGATTTTTCTAAAATACATGTAAATACAAAAACATGATATTTAAACAACTTTGAAGCAATAGTATATGGATAGAATCTAATATACATGAAAGAGATATATATCAATGTTTTTGACATTAAATCCGAAAATAAGTTTTGTTTAAATACAAAACCCAAATACATGAATAGGTTATCAAAGTAAGTTTTTCTAAGAATATGAAGCATACATGTATATAGATTAAATCTAATATACATTAAACCATGTAAACTTGTTTTGATACAATTCTATTCATGAAATCAAGATCGGTTAAACCGAAAATCAAAACCAAAACATGAAACGTGTGTGTTGTGAACTTGAGCATACCACACTATCTAATCTTTAACAATGGATCTAAACTAACTATTCTAAAACAAACCGAGGTCTTCTTGTAGAGCGTCGTCTCCAAGTCGACTCAATCCAAACGCGATCCACCGAGCTTGACTCCAAACAAGTGCTAGCTATGAACTTGACTCTCGAGCTCTTGAATCACCATGTGAAAGCTCCAAAACACCTTTGTTGAAGCTAATCACCTACTAATATCTTGGTTAAATATCTGAAACTAAATATTACAAGATTATAAGTAAACTATAACTATATGAGTTAATCATCATCAAAACTAGCGTGGAAGGCCTTTGGGCCAACAAATACAGTATTCAGTAATTAGGAATTCAGTAATGTCCCCGTAAAAGCAATATCTATGAACCTTGTAGTACATCTGTTTAGGATCATGGTACCGAATCAGCAGTGAATCAAGAGTATTTATCTTAAGTCACGAATCATGGTACCATATCAGATGTTTATATCGGGTCGGTACATAGTCAGAGATAAATGATAATGTCAAGTCAGCAGTCAATTATGATGCAGTATCAGGACTATCAGATGTCAAACAAGCTATAAGCATCTAATGTATCTCAGGAACATTTCATATCAGATGTTTCAAACTCTTCACAACCATGAATATATGATAAAATAGTGTTATGGCAAAGCACACAAACAAGCAGACAAGCAGTGCTCGGCTAAATCAGCGAATAGTGTTTAGTTACTAAAGCGCCTGGTGAAACTCTAGAATGACTCGGTCTTAATATGTGAATCTAAAATCCTACAGAGTGCCGCCTTAGCGTGTCTAGTGAATAAAGCGTTGAGCACTTGGTCCCGCTTACGAGGCGGTAGCGATATAAACGAAATTAATCCGTTAAAACGGTAACTAAGCCGTTAAAAACCTCAAAGAGGTTAGTTAAGCCCGCAAGTTGTGCCGAAGGCAGTATATGTACCTGCAGAAGATGTTAGCACTACACACAGGTAATAAATAATATACTAATCATAACACAATCACAAGCTACATATTGTGCTCCTGAGTTGGGTATTCTCTGCCCCCAGTCACCACGAAACCCGAAGGTAATGGGTGACCTGCAAAGCGGTCTCTCGATGATATTCCAGAATGGATAGAACATCCTAGGCATAGAACCCCCTATCCACCTACCACGAACCCTAATGGTAGGGGGTGGTGGCGATAGCCTTTTGCCCTTAGATAACCGGGAGGGGTCTCTCGAAACAGCCAACCCCTGAAGGAAAGTTTGTCCTGAGGGCCTTCTTCTGCAACGTGCACCGCTGCAAATCCCAAATACCAAAAATACAGATAATTGTAGAAAATACATTTTAATTTCATAAAATTACAGGAAATTCCTAAAAATACATAGAAAATTTGAAAACTCAGAAACTGCATATAAAATATGTAAAAATTTTTTAAATACATAGATACATAGATAAATTTTAAATACACAGAAAAATACTAAAAATTATACAAAAAATTCTTAAAATGCAGGAATTCATACAAATGCCCAAGTAATTTCTACAAATTACAAGAAAATTCTAGAAATGCCTAGAACATGAAATATGTATGCACGTCCACAAATATACGTGTACAAGTGTATATGAGTGCATATGCAATAAGGGTAGAGTACTCGCCTATATTGAGAAAATACCCGATATCACGTGCACGTGTGCACGTGTGTGCATGTGGATAGCCAAGGGCTGGCTTTCGTGGACTATAAAAGGAAGGAGGGGGTTATGGAGGGTGCAAAGAAGAGAGAAAAACCTAGAGAGAAAAATTAGGGTTTTGGTTTTGGAGGAGAGAGAAAGTATTTTTGGATATAGGATCTGTGGAGGAGGTAAACGAGAAGACGGGGAAGGTCAGGGAAGTAGCTAACCTGAATTAGAATGAGGGAGGAGAGAGATATCTAGAGAGAGAAAGTAAAGGAGGAGAGAGAAAATAGCATTTTAGGGCTTGTTAAATAGAGAAAAAATTTGGGAAAATTATGGAAGGTCGAGAAGACTAAGGGAAGCCATCTACAGTAGCTGACCAAGGTGGGTATGAGGGAGGAGTGAGAAAATATAGAGAGAGGAAAGAGAAAGTGTCATTTTATGAGTTTTTAGTGGGAGAAAAATTATGAAAAATGTGTATAGGCCTAGGGATCATATTAGGATGATGGAGAAGTGGCCATGAGGTTATGGGATTTTTGTAAGATTTTTAGAGAGTGAAATGGAGTGTTTTTTGAGAGAGAAATGGAGAGAAAATGATGGGGGGAGGATAAGTTCGATTTTGGGGTGATAAGGATGAGTGAGAGAGTGTTCTAGAGAGTGGGGGAAGCTTGCATAAGAAGCTAGGAAGGTGGCTTCCATGGGAAGCCATGGAAGTGTGTAGAAACTTGGAGAAAAAGAAAAAGAAAAGAAAAAGAAAAAAGAAAAGAGAGAGAATTAGAAATGCAAATATGAGATTGTTGAGAGGTTATGTGTAAATGTCCCCTAAGAAAATAAAAAAATGAAGAATTGGAAAAGAAATGAATTTAGAAAAGAAAGAAAAGGAAAATAAGAAGAAAAAAATATTTAATTAAATAATTATTTAAAAAGAAAAATTATGAAATTTCTAAGGTAGAAACTGTGCCATTGTAGAGTCTTGTGTAAATATTTCGGGTCACACGGAGGAAAATAAGTACATGAAATGACATGTACAAGGTCAAAACATCGAAAACCGTAAAAGGATATATATTCTGAAATCATGGTATTACACTCTTCCCTCGCAAAAATTGTGTTCTCGCAATTTTGCTAAGGCGGAAGATGTATATGGAAAAGATCAAAATGACGCTCAGAACAAGATATAATGGTATTGATCAAAAAATAGTTACTGGTATTATAAGATATATTAGGAATAATCAGAAAGATTTACCGACTTAGAATAGAAAAGGTCGGGACAGTGTGACCTGAGAGATGGACAGATGGAAAGATTACATGAGTCTAAGGAGATTATAAGGAAGGACAGATAACTTGTACCGAAATTAGAATGTATATCTCTGATTCTTACTCCATGTGCAAATTAATATCTCATTAATCTGCTATCTGATTGTACTGAAGGTGGGAGAGCTCAACCTAAGCTCTGATACCAACCTGTAACGCTTCGCCCCTCCGGGTATAAAAATGCTACTGCAATGAACATATGCAGGGTGAAAATACCCTCACATACGTATGCTAAGCATAACAGTACAGTTTGGAATCAGAGAACGGAAGTACAGTGGTAATATACATTCTAACATTACAGTTCAAGTACATTATCATCATAGTATTTGATCCCATATGACAGAAATATTACATTACAGGAATGTACAAAAGAAAGAATTATAGGAGATTTACAAGATATGATACTGGCAGATGCTCACGAGCTGGAAAAGAATCTCAAGAGCTGATCAAAGGAATGCTTCAGGAGGATCTGCTACTAAGTCTCCAAGCTTTTACGAGGTCCGATCCTGAGACTTGCTATCCTTCTGCTGCGCACTCCGATCAGCAACAGGAAGTCCTTGATATTCGAGGCTCCAGGATTTGGACATGCATATCTAGGGTTGTCAGGATGCAATCCAGCGAGTACATAAAAATGCAAAGTGGCGTACACCAAAGCAAATACACATGTACCGAAAATAAATAGAATTACATGAAAACATGTTTATGTATTCATGGAATCATGTTCAAATCATATCAATGAAAGTATATATATAATTCATCAATGATATATGTATAATGTAAATGTATGCAAAACCAATTGTATAAACTCAATATCTGGATCTATGAGACTAGTACGTCGAGGGGATAGTCCAAACAAGGAAACCCTTATCTATATACCAATTACCTCACTTCACCATCAACTGGGTATATACATAACCAAAGTTCCTAAGAGTTAGTGTTGTCGAGTCAGGTCATGTCTGTGGAATCATGTCAGGTCATGTCTGTGGAATCATGATCAGGTCAGGAGTTAAGTCAGTAATATGTGTATTATTAGGACTCGT
This sequence comes from Agave tequilana, assembly GCA_038442645.1. Classification (NCBI taxonomy): domain Eukaryota; kingdom Viridiplantae; phylum Streptophyta; class Magnoliopsida; order Asparagales; family Asparagaceae; genus Agave; species Agave tequilana. The sequence continues at coordinate 75,342 of JAVJIF010008539.1, forward strand.
CCTACTCAGATGTTTAGGTATGTGCCCTAGCGTCCTAGTTAACATACATCCACATAAGAGTAGTCCGAGGTTGGTCATTGAAAACTGATGAGAAATCAAAGTATCATGTTCATAATGGGCCTCGTACATGCCCGAGACAACGACCTCTTACGGTTGGATGTGGCCTCCAACCCATGCCACTAGACGCAAAAAGTATCAGGAACAGTGGGATCAGATCAGGGTGCCATTACACCTCACAAAACTCTTGTGGTCTCAGGTAGTTCTCTACAGCAGTTGCAACATCGAGCCATTATGAAGATGTACTTGTTGAAGTCCGTCAGTTTTTTCCGACCCAGTGTAAGTTGTATCTTTATTAGTGATATTCAGAATTATTTCCAGTTGAGTTTCATGATATCGATTTACGAGGAAAACAGTAACAAGGGAGATGTGAAATTCTAGAGGTGGCCCCTAAGGATTCAAGATATGGCCCCGATCACGAAAATATGTTATGTGGCACTTTGTTCCCGTGGCACTTAGTTCCACACATCATATTAGTAACAAGAATATCATGAACAAGTCCTTGTATAGGATTTACTAATACAGTATTCAGTAATTAAGAATTCAGTAATGTCCCCATAAAAGCAATATCTATGAATCTTGTAGTTCATTTGTTCAGGATTCACGGTACCGAATCAGGAGTGAATCAGGAGTATTTATCTTGAGTCAGGAATCATGGTACCATATCAGATGTTTATATCGGTTCTTGTATATAGTCAGAGATAAATGATATTGTCTAGTTAAGTCAGTAGTCAGTTATGATACAGTATCTGTTGTCACTTTAAAAAAGATAAGATTCTTGACTGGCCTGAACAATGTCTAAACTTGCTGACATTTACAAAAGACAAGTGACAGACAAGCTGACGACCAGTTCTGTACCCATCTCCGAGAGACAAATCAGCAACTTGGACTCTACTGATCCAGTGAAGCAGACAGTGAGCCCAGATTGTCTTTGAACAGACCTCAGCAGGTTAAAATGCTAGGTTAGCTCAACACTTAGCATCACATGAGCCCAAAGGGACAGCCTCGCCTGAGAGGCTAAGATCGCCCAATTTCGCCTTGGAGCCGTTCAAAGCTCCATCAGGAAGCTAACTTACAGCTTCGCCTGAAGTGCTCAAGTTAACTCCGTAGAGAGTTAGATTCACTTGAAGCCACACGCAACCGCGCAGAAAGATGTTCGGTAGCTTCGCCACAGATGATTATCCAGCTCCGCTGAAGAGCTTTCTTTTGACTTCGCCGGATGCTTCTTCCAGCTCCGCTATGAGCTCGACGCGGCAGCTCCGCTGCGGGTCTATTATGGTCAACTTTTGACCAATTAAATCTCCAGATGAGATCAAATCAATTCAGGATCAAGATCAAATCTAATCAAGATCAAATCTGAGATCAAATTTGGCAGTTGTTTGCTATAATCTCTTGACTCTCCTAAAACGAGTAAGAGGATCAGGGGAGATCTTCCAAGAATCAAAACAGATCAGGAGATCGACCTACCTGCTACTTCTAACTTTGCAGAAGCTGATTCTAGCCTCGCAGCAAGGCTACTTTCCAGATTTGAACAGATTTGACTCAATCTGTTTCCAGATTTTTAGGGGACAATTATACCCCTACTCTCCTTATAAATAGCCCACCAAGGGTACAAGGAAAAAAAGGGAGAGGGAGGCGCACAGGTAAAGAGACGCACAGAGAGACGGCTATATAGAGATCTATTCTTTAGCTTCCAAGAATTCAGAGAACTACTTCTCTACAGGGTGCTGATACCCTAATACCTTCTTCTCAAGGAATTTCTGGAACCAGGCGAGAAGGAATTCCCAAATGAAGGCAGTTTGAGAAGTAACAAGAGGGTTCTACCAACCTTCTGTTCTCCGATTCCCCGAACCAGGCGAGAAGGGAATCTTATCGATCGCATCGTCAAAGGAACAAAGTGGTCGCGCGCTGACCAGATTCCTATCAGCACACTTCTCCAGAATCTCAGAGGAGATCTACTTGTAATCTTTTGTGTTACTTGTAATTTAGCTCCTCGAACCCTTTTTGTAAGTTTTCCCCTTTGCAAAATCAATGAAAAACAAGATGGCGACTCCGCTGGGGAATAAATTCTCCACTGTTGAGAATCATCGCAATGCGACGAACAGATCTTCGGGTCTATCTCTGAATTCAAGGAAGCCGGTGCGACCAGAGCCTCTCTGGCTAAATCTTCAAAGCAAGTCTCCGCAGAGACAGATGAGGCTCTTTGCGAGCCTACTGCGATCCCCTGGCGCAACAAGGAAGCAGTCCCGCAATGCAAGCCTATCACTTTCGAGAACTTGGTCGTTCACTTCGACCAAGGAAAATTTGAAGAAGTCCTCTCTGGGGGTGGTCTAATGCTTCATGCACGGAAGCATAGAAAGGTCTCCATGGCCAAGGCCTCAGAACAGAAACCAGAAGCAGAATTCTGCCGACACCCCACAGCCTCGCGTGTGGCTAGTCAGGTTCCCTGCGAACCTAGGTCTCCTTTGTCAAAACAGATGTAGAGGCCAAAGCAGAAGGCTCTGTATAAAGCCTCAGGCGTAGCTACGCCACAAGTGCATTTCTCTTGCGAAGAAAAAGGCAAGATGCCTGCCTGCTCCAACGAGGCTGCTGGCCGCAAAGTCACAACGGCGACTATACCTTCGCCCAATTCAAGAGCAGTAACGCCTCGCGCCAGCCTCGTTCTCATGAGCGAAGCTACTGTACCTCAGGGTACGCATGATTTTCATAGCCGTGAAGCTGGAACCAAAGCACCACAGCGTGCTTCGTTCCCCAGTTCTTCAAGCAAAGCTAAGGGATTGTCCCTAAGTGCTGATAGCGGTGCTTATGCAGCTTCAGCGCCCAAGGGCGTTTCCAAAGCTTTTAACCACGAATTTAGAGCCAAAGCACTATCTAAGACTAATCATCTTCACAACAACATAGCGAAGAAAGCACCACAGCGTGCTTCGCTCCCCAGTTCATCAAGCACTAAGCTCGCGCTTCATAGCAGAGCTAAGGATTATCCCTAAGTGTTGACAGCGGTGCTTATGTAGCTTCAACACCCAAGGACATTACCAAGGTTCTTAGCCGTGAAGCTAGAGCTAAAGCACTATTTAGTGCTAATCCCCTCTACGTGATAAAAGGAGCAGGACATCGTCCTATGTGTAATCCAACAGAGCCTCTGCGCTCAATCATTTGGCCCAGCTGGGTCTGACTTGCGGGAAATCTTGACAAGTAAACGGAAGTCAGAATCTTTTCAAACTTCTTCCTCCTGTTGTCAACAAGCGGGATGCCAGTTGGTGACAGTTAACTCAGTCCATTGCCGGCTAGGACCAATCGCCGCCACTCCTTCAGGCCGACGATCAGTTTTTGATCGACTGTTGGTACAAGCTCCGGTGAAACATCGTAAAAGGAGCATATCGCGAGATTTATCCTCTACATCCGTTAACATGACCGGAAGAGGATGAGAGCTACACAGGGGTAGGCGAGCGTCCCACGACACTCCCTACGGCTCCTCAGATCCAGATTATAGCCCAGGCTTGGGCGAAATCTTGGTATATGAAGAAGGTGTCTTCCGTAATACCAGATCTAGGGTTGCAATACCCTACAGTTATGAACAGCCGTCTTCCTCAACTGCAGTAGCCTCACCAGAACCAAGGAGTGGATCAGTCTAATGGTCTGATGAAGAGGATGAAGACAGCGGGTATGCCTCTTCGGTGACAGTCAGCTCAGTGCGAGCAAACAGAGTATCAGTGAACATGGCTGATAACAGTAATGATGACCTTCATTGGCATTTGGAAGCTCAAGACCAAACTTCCAAGACCCGCAAGAAGCTTTGGACAACATCCAATAGATGCTCGCTCAACTCCTCAATAACCGGAATAATAATGACACCGGGAGTAACCATGATGAGGAAGAACATCTTAGTAATGAACAGCCAAGGATGGAGAAGTCGAAGGAGGGTTCTTCTTTGGACGCTGAAGTTCTTAAAGGCATCCAAGCTCAAATCGCATCCCTAACTCAGAGGGATGAATTAAAGAAAGTAGGGACAGTCCGTCCTTACCCGCTGGAGTGGGATTCAGTGCCATATCCACCAAAGTTCAAACCACCGACGTTACACACGTACGATGGTAAAAGCTCGCCAAACCAGCACATCTACTATTTCCGGTCTCAGACCGGTAATATTATAGACAATGATGCTATCATGGCTAGGCTGTTCATTGGCACCTTAAAGGGGGTAGCATTCGACTGGTTCCGAAGTCTCCCTCCGAGCTCCGTCAATTCCTAGATCGACCTGGAAACCCAATTCCTTTCTCGTTTCTATGAGGACGATACCGAGGTAACCATGGACAAGCTCCTCTCCACCGTGCAAAAGAAGGGCAAATCTATCCGTGACTACATTGAGCGGTTCAGAAACTTGTCTTTGATGTGCCCAGTAGGGATGCCATTACCCATGCTCTTATGGACGCGCAGGCACAACTTCTTAGACCAAGTAGAGGTTTGCATGGGGCTGTCAAAGCCCATACCTGAAAAGAACTGGTCGAGCAAGCTGAGATAGCTGAAAAGTAGGCTAAAAAGTTCAAACCATCCACCCCTAGAGGCAAATGGGGTATGAATAATAAAGGACGTAGCGACATGGCGCAGTCTTCTCAAGCCAAAGGGAAGGAGACTATGTCCGTAGAATTATCAGGGGATGTGCAGTTGAAGGCCAAGAAGGGCGGCTTCAATAATCAGGAGTCCAAGTTTCCTCCGAAATAATACTCCTTCAAAGACGATCAGGTGGACACAATATTCCATTTACTCCACAAAGGGAATAAATTGAAGCTGCCGGATGCTCGACGTCCCAATGAAATAGGACGCACGAATGATCCCAAATACTGTCTCTTCCACAGGATGATTCACCATCCTACCGACAAGTGCTTTGTCTTCAAGGACAGAATTCAAGCTTTGATCGACGCCGGAGTCCTGACACTAAAGTCAGAACAAAAGAAAGTCACTGCAAATATGGTGACCCTCGAGTTCGGCAAAACCCCAAAGGTCACAGTTCCTGACAGGACGTATCCAGTCCCTGCGCCGCGGCTAGAAGTCACACATTCCGCAGTTAAAACTCAAGATAATAAGGGTCTTGTTCCCTTGACACTCGAGACAGGGGAAATTATGTGGATACTCCCAGACCTTGTCCACGACGAACAATGGGATTCAAAGAAGTCCAAGTCGAAGGGGAAATCTTGCAATGTCATCTCCATCCTGCCAGACGATGACAATCTTACATCTGCCTCTCTCAGAGATTCTGAAGGGGAAAAGCACGCTTGCGCGACGCAGGCTGACGTACCTCAGCCAACAGGTACTCGATCTGGAAAATCATACTTGAAACTGTATGCGAAAGCTACTGACGAGACACAACAACAAATGACGTCAGTACAAGTACTAGCATCTACTTCGGTTCCAACCAATGGAAAGGAGAAGCTTAAGGTAGTCCGGTTCGACCATGTCCTAAAGAAGCCTTCAAGCCCAGGGCTAAACACGCCCTTTCGTTTTGACATATTGGCCCAGCTGGCTAATATCCCAGCTCGTATTACCATACACGAGCTCCTTCGTCTCTCAAAAGAGCCAAGAGAAGCACTCAGAGATGCAGTGGCCAATTCAGAGTCATTCCTGATGTACATGTCAGAAATCCCTAAAGATGACGCCCAGTCTTCTTGTCCTGAATGTCATCATGTACAATCAAAGGTACCTGCTATTACCTTCACAGCGGAAGATATGCTTCTCAAGGATAACAAGCACGATTGACCTCTGTACTACACCGGATACATCGGCTCAACATGCATTGAAAGGGTACAGGTCGATCCGGGGTCTGCACTCAGCATCATCCCCAAAAGGCTCCTCTACTTTCTTGGTATACCACTATACAGGTTGTTCACAACCACTACTACAATATACGGTTTTAATGCCAGGAGTAGTCATCCACTTGGGAAAATTCGACTCCGTTGCCGAATCGGGAGCCTGAAGTCTGAAGTGACGTGTTATGTCATTGACGCTGACATGTCATACAACTTGCTACTAGGACGACCGTAGATCCACGCCAACTGGATCGTTCCCTCTACTCTGCACCAGTGCTTCAAATATGTTGAAGATGATGCGACAATACGAACTGTCTTCGCTGAGAAGCAACCATTCAAGGGTGTGAAAAATTACTTTACTGACGCTTGATTAGACGGGAAAGGTGTTGTATTGTGGAGTATAATTTGCACACAAAATATATTCAATAAAAAGAGATAAGGTTTAGAATCAACCTTAGGTGCTTTGATCACTCCACAAATGTATTCAAAATGATTAATATACCCTTTCCTATCTCCATTATAGCATGGGCTATACCGAGTCGATTCTCAGGGAGAGCTTGCGATGGAAGCGTTACGGTTGGTAGTGAAGATAGAAAACGAAGATTCTTCTTTGTCTTTAAAAGAATGAATAAACAATGGAAAAAGAAATGAAAGAATGGCTGGCTTTGTTCATGATGGAAAATGAAAAGAAATTAAAGAAGAGATTTGCTTTTGGAATTAAAACTAAAAGAAAGAAAACTTTGAAGAAGACTTTGAAGGTGGAGAAAACCATAACTAGCTAACCTTACTACCTTGCCAAAACTTACTAAACTCCGTGATAATGAATGCGTGCCTCATGTTGATTCATCGGCATAGATTTGTCTTGCGTGTTGGTCTAATTACTTTCCCACTTAAATGACGGGTGATCACTCTTGGACTTGTCTTGTAGACTCATATATGTCATAGGCCTACAAGATAGACTTTCAATGGTAGAATCAAAAGAGCGACACACAAGGGATGCAAAGGAAGAAGATACAACATTCATTAATGAGAGTAAAGAAGTTGTACAACAAATAGCATATGTTTGGTGAACCATCTCCATGTTCCATCAAGGCACCTGTTCTAAAGACAAGGCTCTAAATGAGGCACACATGAATCATATGGAATTACAACAAGAACTTGCCAAGCAATGAAAGTAACCCATCGGAGAAGAGAAGACCATACAACTTGTAAGATTAAAGATAGCAATCACCCATGAGTTAGTAGTTAGCAAGGTTAGTGGTTAGCTAGTTCATGTTAGAAGAGTTAGCTACTAGCCATAAGAAAAGAAAAGCAATGCATGAAATAAAAGTCCAAAGAAAGTAAAGCTTGAATTAAAGAAAGCAAGTACATACTAGAAAATGCTCAAGTAGAGAAAGGAGAATTGGATTAATCCTTGCTTCACAAGTTGTCACACCTTGGTTTACATAAGCTCTCTCTCTCACAATCTCTCTTTTGCAGAATTTCTAGGGAGGAAGAAGATCTAGAGCACTACAAAAATCCTAGAGAAAAATCCTACAAAAATACAAGCATCTAATCTCTAATCTCTCCTCTCCCCTCCTCTTCGCAAGCCCTGGTCCTGTATTTATAGCCTCAGAGAGAAGTCCCCAGAACCCGAGACAGCTGGCAGAATCTGGGGCTCAACGGCCCCAGATCTGCGGCAGATCCGCGGCAAATGCGGTGGAATCGCCGCAGTTTCAAGGCCGTTGGGCAACAGAATTCTGTTTCTCGTTTGTTACGAGTTTGTTAGCCACGTGGACCTTCTGGAAGTGTGATTTGGCGCGTAGAATTCTCTAGATCCTGGGCTCAAACTTGGGCTCTCTTTTGGGCTTTTGAATTAATCTCTTTTAATTATTGCTAATTAAAGAGATTTTGGGCTTTTTCTCATTTCAGATGTGGACCTGCAAAAATAGAGAGAAGATGATCAAAAATCATATTTTTATTGACAATATGCATGGTATGGAAGCGGTAAATATGCAAATATGTATAACAATCACACCCCCATACCTAGCTTTTGCTCGTCCTCAAGCAAAAAGAAAGAAAAAGAAAATCCTAACTAGTTTATTACACCACTTTCGTAGGTGACACGATTGCACTGAGCACGTACAACAAGCCGTTAAACCTCTAGGTTACCCTAGAGGAGGAGTGCTGTCTCCTGAGGGTTTTCAGCGGATTACACCCACAAAATCCATAAAGAAAAATAAAAAGGGTTAGTGAAAATTTTGATCCATGTTTTAAAGATTCTAACTTGAGCTTTAGGTTTCAGGTTACCCTAAACTTGTCATTCCTCTTATAAGCGTCTATTTGGAGTTTTATTTTCAACTTAGGTTAAGATTTTAGGGAAAAGATCAAAAACCGGATTTTGCATCAATCCTAGGATATATACATCTATAAATATGAAGGATCTTTCTTAGACTAAGTTCATTTATTTACTTATATATATAATATATTTTTTTTCTTTTTTAATTTATATATACAATGTTTATTTATTTACATTCCTTAGCATCCTTAGGCTTTCTAGTTTACCCTTGTAACGAGTCTCTTACCGATGACTCCCAAACCAGACGGTCTTAGGGCACCAAATGAGAAAACATCCCTCGGGTTCGATGACTCAAGTAAACTAGGCCACGAAGGAATTTAAGGACTTAACCACCTTTAGGCGTGATCGGCAATGCTTCTTGAGGCACGACTAACCAGCTTAATCAGTGGCTAAGTATTTATTATTTATTTATATACAATTTTTTTTCTATATATATATATATTTTTTAATTATATATATATGTAAATAAAGTCACAAAGTCTTTGATTAATCCTTCAATATGTTTAATGTATATATCCTAAAGAAAGAATTAAAATCTAGTAATTTTTCTTAACCTTTATTACTTAACCTAAAAATCCAACTAAACTCCTCTTTTCAACTTATAATTAGAAATCTTAGTTAAGAGCTTCCTTAATCCCTAAATTTCAAGTTTGATTCTTTAAACATGGATTAAGAATTTCCTTTTTCTTTTTTTTTTTTCTAAAAGAAAAAGTAAAATCTAAAAGAAAGTAGAAAATCTATAAGAAAGGTAAAATCTAAAAGAAAATAAAAGACCTAAAAAGAAAATGAAAATCCAAAAAATAAAAAGCCTAAAAAGAAAATGAAAAATCCTATGTTAGAAGCTACCCCCCATACCCATCTCATGCATTGTCCCCAATGTATGCAAGATAAAAAGATGCATGAAATAGGTAAAAGGTACAACACTACTCCCTCCGTCGCTTTGAACCCGCAGTGGTGCTAGGTCCAGCCGACTGTGATCTCCTCAACGCTGCCTCCATATTATCTAACCGAGAGGATTGCTCCTCTACCTTCTTCCTCAGCCTCACTTGTCCCCTAAAGATTTTCTTCATGCCCTTCTAGATGGAAGACATGAAAGCTCGTGACTCTGCTGGGGGATCATGCCTCTAAAACTCAGGTTCATCTTCTTCCTCAAGACTCTCCTCAGAGGAGGACTCTACCGGTACATCCTCGGGCTGGACAGTAGGAGTCCAGACCGCGTGCAAACAACTATTATACGAACTGGTAGGTCTCTCAGGTGCAACAAACACTCGGTCGAATGAATCAAAGACATCGTCTGGTAGGAAAGTCCTACATAGACGTGTAATCAAGATAGGATGGGAGTATTTGGCACCCCTAGTGCGTGAGGAATTGGCTATGAGTGCGTGGAAGATGACCTTATTCAAACAAACTGTGTGTTGACGAGTCATTAAATCATGTATAATTTGCAACACAGGTCTGTTAAATGTGGAGGTGTGGTCTAGCCCTAAAATGTTGCGTTGGATCCAACGTCCAACGCAGTGAATATTTCTAAACGTGGTGCTAGCCTTCAGCCCACGATCCTGCTCAGTACAACGAGCCCCCTTAACAGTCATATACCCAATCAATGGGAGAGGCTCGCTGTGTTGTGTGATGGTTAGGACAGTAGTGACTTCCTCAAGAAGAGGAAGCGTGACAAGTAAGTCTCCTGTGGGCATGTGTACAGTAAACTGATACGTTTGTGGATCAATCGATGCTTGGTCAATGTGAGTGTAAAACATTGTCACCAATTCGGGACAATAAAAGGCATCAGTCTCAGAGTTGTCATACACTAACGTATACCAATTCTAAGCCCTAATTCTCTCTAGAAACACATACCCATATCCATTTGCATCACTCAATATTTTTCCAAAGTCTCTCTCAATGAAAATAGATGGTGCCATGATATGAATTAAAAACAAAGCAATAAAAAGAAGAGATCTGAATTCGAACCGCCCCCGGAATTCGTGGGGGGAAAAAATTCGATCTCTGTAGTGGGTACAGGAGAGTCTGAATGAAGATGTAGCACCAGATCGGCTAGAAGTGCGTGAGATCGACTGGTGCAGAATTTGACGGCACCCAGGAAGCTTCAGAAAAGCCGCAGAATCTCGGCAAAAGTCGCAGGAACGCGGCAAAACAAAGAGAGCTGAGGAGAGAAAAAGTTGCAGAGTGCAGCGCTCTGGAAGAGAGTTGTAGATCTGAGATGATTTTTTCTTGTGAGGGAGAAGGGTCGGGCAGAGTAAGTATTTATAGGAGGGAAAAACCAAGAGATTTCCACTTCTATCCCTAGGTCAAAAGGAATTTTACCAACTTTGGAATTTGTAGTTTTGAAAAGAGAGTTTGACTCTTGGGAAGTTGTAGTGACCTAGGACTTTGGAATTTTTGAAAGAAGGAGTTTTGAAGAAACCTAGGAACTTCAAATTTGGTGGAACTCTTGTTAGAAATCCCTCATCTTTTTTTTATTTTTTTTATTTTTATTATTATTATTTATTTACAAAATTATAAAAAGAAAGAAAAAATATTTACAAAGATTATGTACAAGTGGGTTCACTGCCTGGGCTATCTTTTGGCCGTTTCCCTCTGGCCCGTTTCCCATCATTCCAGTGTGTTCTCTTTCGCGGGTTTAATTGGGAAACGTGTCGCATTATATTCTTAACCCTCGGCATTTCCAGTTTCAATTCATTGTTGTCCATCCATATCTCACCATTTTGTTCACTCAAGAATTCCTCCTCACCACCTTTTTTATTCAGCACATCTTTTTGTCCATTATTCAGAAATTCAAGCTCATCTCCAAATAATTCTTCGAAACTCATGTCAACATCCTCTTTCAAAAGTGTACAATCAGCTAACCTACCCCGAGTGGACTCATCTAGACACATGACCTCATCAGCAAACAGGTCTTCAAAGGATATATCAATCGGAGGTTCAGATACAGTCAGAGTTGGCTCTGTATAAGTTAAAATATCCAAATCAACTTTCCCCTTTTGAAAGGGTACTCGGATAAGAGAATCACCAGATTGTGACTCATCTTTTGGATCTTCACCTTCTTCCTCACAATTGTTACTAATGAAGCTAACCTCAAATGTTTGATCTTTTGTTTTACGAGGTTGTGTGTGGAAGACATTGTGTTCATGAGTCATGTTACCAAAGGTTAACCTCATTGATCCATTCCGGCAATTAATGATGGCATTTGCAGTAGCCAGGAATGGTCATCCCAAAATGACAGGAATTTGAGCCCTTTGATTGGAATTTGACACAGGTTTTGTTTCAAGGACTACAAAGTCAACAGGATAAATGAATTCCCCAACTTTGACAAGGACATCGTGAATTTCCCCCTGGGGTCTAGTGACAGAGCGATCAACCAATTGGATAGTCATTTAGGTAGGACGGAGATCACCTAACCCTAATTGTTGGTACACAGAGAAAGGCAGGAGATTGATGCTGGCCCCCAAATCAAGAAGTGCCCTATTAATGGTAGTCTGTCCTATGATGCATGAAATGGTGGGGCTCCCTGGGTCTTTGTATTTAACAGGAATTGGACCATTGAGCAGCTCGTTGATGGATGATGCTAGGAAGACTTTTTTAAGGACTTGTGTTTTCCTCTTCTTGGTGCACATTTCCTTTAAGAATTTAGCATATGATGGCACTTGTTGTATGGCATCAAGAAGAGGGACATTGATTTGGACCTTATTGAACATTTCTTCTATCTTCTCCATGTGAGCATTTGTCTTGGGATTCTTAAGCCTATTTGAAAATGGTACAACAGGCTTATAGGGTTGCTCATCTACCTTTTCTTTACCCTTGGCTTTTGAAGTGGATGGCTCTGTACTAGAAGATGGTTTGTCAGAAGTTGGTTGCATTGGGACAGGAGGTGTTGGCTTTGGTGCTGGATGAGATGATTGACTAGAAACCTTATTATCAACTTGTTTACCAGATCTCAGGGTATGAATAGCATGACATTGACTGGGTCCTGAATCTTCCACTTCATTCAAAGGGAAGTGATGTTTGGGATTTGGCACTGGCTGGCTTAGAAGCATACCTTTTTGTCTCTCATTAGCCAATTGCCCTAATTGGACCTGAATTCTATCCATATCCTGTTGATGATGGTTCATCATTGAAGCTTGGGTCTTAGTTAAGGATTCTATCATTTTCATCAACTCTGATATTTTTATCATCTGAATTGTTCTGGGGTGGATGTTGATGATGTGGAGATTGGGATTGGTAGTGTTGGTGGTTTGGATAAGATTGTGATTGTGGTGGACCTTGAGATGGACGAAAATTTGGTGCATTACGATTGAAACTGGATGGGTGAGACTGAGCATTATATGGATGTGGAAGTGGTGGTCTATGATGCTCAGGACCAGACTGACTCCATGAAAAATTTGGATGGTTCTGCCATCCCGAATTGTATGTGTTGGAGTATGGGGGTCTGGTAAAAGCTGCATTCATGTTCTCCTGATAAGATTGGGGCTGATACAAAGGACACTCCTCAAAGACATGGTTAAGGTCATGACAGTAGGTGCAACCCGGTTTGATGACAGGTAATGGGTTGACCTGATTGACAACAGAATTTTCCTTTGACTCAAGCAGTTCTATCCTCTTCATCAATTGTGTGATCTTGGCTTCTGCAGCTATAAAGGATTCTATGGAGTGTGTACCAGTTCTGGAAGTGGTGGGAGTGGATTTATCAGGACATGACTCCCACTGAATGGTTTTCTCAGCTAGGGTTTCAAAGAGATCCCACCCCTGATGCTCATCTTTCTTCAAAAATTCCCCTTGGCACATGGATTCAAGGAGGGTTTTCGTTTGGTAATCTAGACCGTCATAGATAATCTGGCATAAACGCCATTTCTCTATGCCGTGATGAGGACACAGGGCTAGAAGGTCTTTGAAACGCTCAAGATACTTCTAGAAAGGTTCATTTGGTTCCTGCTTGAATTGCATGATATTCTTTCGCATGAGGGCTGTTTTGTGGATAGGATAGAATTTCTTAAGAAAGACTTTAACAAAATCATCCCAAGAAGATATGGAACTGATGGGAAGATTGTAAAGCCATTTCTTAGCTAAATCCTTAAGTGCAAACGGTATGAACAGTAACCTAATAGCATCCTCGGTCAGTTGGGAAATTCTCATCATTTGGCATACCTCTTCAAACTCACGAATAAAGAGGTACGCGTCCTCAGACTCAAGACCATGGAATCGGGGAAGTGTATTAATGAATTGCGATTTCAGCTCGAAGTGATTTCCATTAGATTCGGGGAGAAGAATGCAAGATGGAAGGGAGGTGCGAATCGGATAAAATCGATCTTGAAGTGAGACGTTGTTTTCCATAATGTCAAGTGGTTGTGTAAGTGCAAGTGTAGAAAGTCTAACAAGTCTTGCAGAATTTGGATCACGAAACCACTCTCGCATATACAATTACGAACAACGTGCACCGATCACACCAGCGAAAAAGAAAAAATGAAAATAACAAACAATAAAAGAAAAATCAATCCAAGCTTCTAGGATTCCTGGACCTAGACGACTCCTAACTGATTAGATCATCCACAGGAGGTTTAGTGTAGACTTTGACTATAAGCTAATCAGTCAGGGAAGGGCAAGGTTGGTGGGAGGTTTTCCGTCAGAGACGTTCCTTAATTAAGTAACCAGCAACCTTCGGGCTTTCGGCCCTCAATCCCTTTCCTAAACACTGATTTTACAAAAGTCAATTTTCAACACTTTTCACCCTTAGGATAATCTCCTAAGTGAGTCCGAGATGTTCCTAGGGCCAACGTCTAGCAAATTTTTATTTAGAAGCTTAGGATTGTGAGTGCTGGGATTGTGGTTTTTGGGCTAAGGAAAGGGTGATAAAATCCCCACCTTATCTTATTTATGGGTTATGCCCTTAGAATTGATTTGTGCAAGTGTACGATATAAACAAACAAGGTTCACTCAAAGCGTATTTAAATCAAACAAAGAGTGAGTCCTAGTCAATATGCAATGCGTACGTACCTTGCCTCCAGCACTCTTCAACAGTAAAAGTAAAGGAATTGAAAGACACGTGCCTAGAGATACAAATGTCTAAACAATTTTTTTAACTTTGCAACGAATTTTTTACTGTTGATTATTAGCAGGAATAGGGTAAAGCATACAGGAAATTAAGTACTGCAGCAGATGTATTTTGCAGAACCAGAAGCCCTGCAGAAATTTAGTCAGTAGTCAACTCAGGATTGCCGCAAATCTGCGGCCAGGGCCGAGATTCTGCGGCAAAGCTGAGGGATCCTGGTCTCTGCTTTCTAGAGCAGAGGCGCAGGTCCACTTATATGTCACTGCAATGCAAAGTTTCCTGTTTCTTCAACCTGTAACCTGCAACAGAGAAGAAGATTCGTTTAGTTCTTCACTTTAAACCAAAAAAAATCGTTGCTCTCCCCGGCAACGGCGCCAATTTGGCTAGACGGGAAAGGTGTTGTATTGTGGAGTATAATTTGCACACAAAATATATTCAATAAAAAGAGATAAGGTTTAGAATCAACCTTAGGTGCTTTGATCACTCCACAATTGTATTCAAAATGATTAATATACCCTTTCCTATCTCTGTTATAGCATGGGCTATACCGAGTCGATTCTCAGGGAGAGCTTGCGATGGAAGCGTTACGGTTGGTAGTGAAGATAGAAAACGAAGATTCTTCTTTGTCTTTAAAAGAATGAATAAAACATGGAAAAAGAAATGAAAGAATGGCTGGCTTTGTTCATGATGGAAAATGAAAAGAAATCAAAGAAGAGATTTGCTTTTGGAATTAAAACTAAAAGAAAGAAAACTTTGAAGAAGACTTTGAAGGTGGAGAAAACCATGACTAGCTAACCTTACTACCTTACCAAAACTTACTAAACTCCGTGATAATGAATGCGTGCCTCATGTTGATTCATCGGCATAGATTTGTCTTGCGTGTTGGTCTAATTACTTTCCCACTTGAATGACGGGTGATCACTCTTGGACTTGTCTTGTAGACTCATAGATGTCATAGGCCTACAAGATAGACTTTCAATGGTGGAATCAAAAGAGCGACACACAAGGGATGCTAAGGAAGAAGATACAACATTCATTAATGAGAGTAAAGAAGTTGTACAACAAATAGCATATGTTTGGTGAACCATCTCCATGTTCCATCAAGGCACCTGTTCTAAAGATAAGGCTCTAAATGAGGCACACATGAATCATATGGAATTACAACAAGAACTTGCCAAGCAATGAAAGTAACCCATCGGAGAAGAGAAGACCATACAACTTGCAAGATTAAAGATAGCAATCACCCATGAGTTAGTAGTTAGCAAGGTTAGTGGTTAGCTAGTTCATGTTAGAAGAGTTAGCTACTAGCCATAAGAAAAGAAAAGCAATGCATGAAATAAAAGTGCAAAGAAAGTAAAGCTTGAATTAAAGAAAGCAAGTACATACTAGAAAATGCTCAAGTAGAGAAAGGAGAATTGGATTAATCCTTGCTTCACAAGTTGTCACACCTTGGTTTACATAAGCTCTCTCTCTCACAATCTCTCTTTTGCAGAATTTCTAGGGAGGAAGAAGATCTAGAGCACTACAAAAATCCTAGAGAAAAATCCTACAAAAATACAAGCATCTAATCTCTAATCTCTCCTCTCCCCTCCCCTTCGCAAGCCCTGGTCCTGTATTTATAGCCTCAGAGAGAAGTCTCCAGAACCCGAGACAGCTGGCAGAATCTGGGGCTCAACGGCCCCAGATCTGCGGCAGATCCGCGGCAAATGCGGTGGAATCGCCGCAGTTTCAAGGCCGTTGGGCAACAGAATTCTGTTGCTCGTTTGTTACGAGTTTGTTAGCCACATGGACCTTCTGGAAGTGTGAGTTGGCGCGTAGAATTCTCTAGATCCTGGGCTCAAACTTGGGCTCTCTTTTGGGCTTTTGAATTAATCTCTTTTAATTATTGCTAATTAAAGAGATTTTGGGCTTTTTCTCATTTCAGATGTGGACCTGCAAAAATAGAGAGAAGATGATCAAAAATCATATTTTTATTGACAATATGCATGGTATGGAAGCGGTAAAATATGCAAATATGTATAACAATCAACGCTCTCCTGTATCAAGAGACCGGTGAAACATCAAAAGAATCATTGCCGGACGATGATGATAGTGGCAATGAGGCGGATTTAGAATCTGAAACAAACATGCTAGCCATTTTGATTGGTGAACCAATTATAGCATGTCTTAATAATCCCCTATGTAACACTCCTTCTGAAGATGAGGGCGAATGGGTAATTAATGATAATATTTCCTTTGATTATCCTGTGAGTATTGGGTTGTTTGAATCCATCACAGATAGCTCTCTACACATCCCTTTACATAAACCAAGCGCGTCCAGTACACCCATGGAATCTGTAGAAGGGGCCGTTTTAGTGATCCCTCCATCCAAAGAAGGTCAGTCACCGATAATTTTCGATAGAGCCCAGCACGAGGGTCCACAGCCACAGATTCAAGTTCAGACTCAGACACCCCACAATTTTTCCATTACGCGCAATCAGCGCGCCATATGATGAAGAAAATGGGGTACAACCTAAAGCGTGGAGAGGGCCTGAATTTCAGAAAAGGAAGGCATAGTTTGTGGCGTAACTTTGTGCCAAAAAGGAAACCTGCAAATTACTATGATAACACACGCAGGGGTTGGGATACGTTACACCCGCACCACCAACAGCAGTTCAATCCAGGGATGATAAGCCGACTCCATCACATTCTGCCTCTTCCTCCAAGTGGGACTCAGATGTCAGTATGGGAATGATGTTCGAGAATCTCACCGTTAATATGACTTCAAGCAGTCAATTAGAGCCTGCGGAAGCTACTGATGAGGAACCATGGGCTCAGCAATTAGATCTCCAATTGGAAAAGCGTTTCGAACTGCGCGAACCACCTACTGAAGACAAGGTGATGCAGGTCAACTTGGGTAGTCAAGATCACCCTAAACCCATCTTTATAAGTGAAAGCTTGTCACTTATAGCAAAATAAGAATTAATAATACTCGTAAAGGAGTATATAGACATCTTCGCATGGAACTACGAAGACATGCCCGGACTTGATCCACAAGTAGCCATGCATCGTCTAAATTATCAAACCTGACGCCAAGCCAGTCAAGCAGCAACAACGTTGGTTTCGCCCGAACATTATGGAGGCTATTAAAGCTGAAGTTCATAAGCTCATTGCATGTGGCTTCATACGGGAGGAACAGCATCCAGATTGGGTTATCGTACCCGTCCTCAAGAAGAACGGGAAAATTCGGATCTGCATCGACTACCGTGATCTCAATACAGCTTGTCCTAAAGAGAATTCCCACTACCCATCACTGATGTCATGATTGACAATACCTGTGGATTTGAAAGAATGTCTTTCATGGACGGCTTTTCAGGATACAACCAGATTAAGATGTATCCCGACGACGAGAAGCATACCTCGTTCCGAACGCCATTGGGGGTATACTGTTACACTGTAATGCCCTTGGGGCCGAAGAACGCCGGAGCAACCTATCAGCGGGCAATGAATACAATCTTCCGCGATCATCTCCGAAAATCAGTAGAATGCTATGTCGACGACATTGCTGTCAAAAGCCGCAATAAGAATGACCATCTTCGTGACTTGAGAACGATGTTCGACATAATGCAGGCTCATCAACTGAAAATGAATCCGACGAAATCCTTCTTGGGAGTTTCGAGTGGCAAATTCCTTGGGTTTATTGTTACATCAAAAGGAATTCATCTTGACCCAGATAAAATCAAAGCCATTCAGAGCATGCACCCACCTAGGAACCTCAAAGAGCTTAGAGGCTTGCAAGGTAGACTGGCTTATATCAGAAGATTCATCGCAAATCTCTCGGGCCGCTGTCAACCGTTCACCCGACTCATAAAAAAGGGCGCTTCCTTTGTATGGGATCAAGCTTGTCAGGAAGCTTATGAGGATATCAAGACATATCTCACAAAACCTCCAGTCTTAGTTGCACCCACATCAGGGAAACCATTCTTACTTTATGTGAAAGCTATGGACCATTCTCTTGGTGCCCTACTTACTCAAAAAGACGACAATGGTCACGAACATGCCATTTATTATCTGAGTAGGACTCTAATAGGGGCGGAATCTCGCTATAATCCTATTGAGAAGGAGTGCTTAGCTCTTGTCTTTGCCGTTCAGAAGACACGACATTATTTGGTAGGCCAAACCATACATGTCATTTCCAGAGTAAATCCTTTGCGAAGCAAGGATCATTAAATTCAAGGTTAGCTAAATGGGTACTTCTTTCGTCTCAATACGACATGATCTTTATCCCTCAGAAGGCGGTTAAAGGCCAGGCCCTTGCAGAGTTCTTGGCTGCTCATCCAGTTCCGAAGCACTCAAAACTTCATGAAGATATTCCAGATGAAGTCTTCGAATCTAATGTAACTTCAGAGGATGAAGTTTGGCAGATATTCTTCGATGGGGCATCACGAATAGGCTCTAAAAGCAGGATCATTGCCAGCGAGGGGGTTGTGTTTATCTCTCCACAGAATCATGTCCTTCCTAGAGCATTCTCTCTGACGGAATCATGCTCCAACAATGTAGCGGAATATAATGCTCTACTCATCGGTCTTCAACTCGCCCATGGAATGGGGGTACGCTACCTTGAAGCTTACGGCGATTCAAAACTGATTATCAATTAGGTTAAAGGCGAATATGAGGTCCGTCACGAGGATTTGGTGCCTTATTATCACACAGTCATTGAATTGGCTAATCTTTTTGATGGCTT
Source organism: Agave tequilana (assembly GCA_038442645.1). NCBI lineage: Eukaryota > Viridiplantae > Streptophyta > Magnoliopsida > Asparagales > Asparagaceae > Agave > Agave tequilana. The sequence continues at coordinate 94,319 of JAVJIF010008539.1, forward strand.
TTACATCGGGCACGTATCTCGATCTCAGAATACTAAGGCTGATGCTCTTGCTGCATTAGCAACAACACTAGCCCTGCCAGTCGACACCGAGTATCACCTCACAGCGGCGACTCGATACCTTGTCTACTCTAAACATATGTTAAGAACTAGAGAGGTTTATAATATCTCGACGGATCTTGAGCCGAGAGATTGGCAATTTCCTTTCATCGACTATACATGGTCTGCTGCCAGATGATCCTAAAGAAGCGCCATCTATCAGACGAAGGTCTCTCCGTTTTTACTATGATCCAACTCTAAAGACACTTTACCGTCGTTCATATGACGGTGTCCTCCTCCGTTGCCTTTCTAATTCAGAGGCACAGGAAGTGCTTAAAGAAGCACACGACGGCATATGTGGAGCGCATCAGCCAGGTCCAAAACTTAAAGACAGATTGCATAGGCTTGGATATTATTGGCCAACCATGATAGCCGATACCATACAATATGCACGAAGGTGTAAAGCATGCCAAATCCATGCGGACTTCATACACCAGCCTTCGGAGTTGCTCCACCCAACTGTTGCTTCATGGCCATTTGAGGCATGGGGAATCGATGTCGTAGGGCCAATCAGCCCCTCTTCAACAAAAGGTCACCGATTTATCCTGGCAATAACCGATTACTTTTTAAAGTGGGCAGAAGCCATACCACTGGTTGAAGTCAAAACTTTCAACGTGGTTAATTTCATCAAACACCATGTCATCCATCGATTTGGTGTCCCTAGGCGGATCATCCATGATAACGGTCCCCAATTCATAAGCCAGGTATTCTATCGATTCTGTGATAAATACCGAATTTAGAATGTGACTTCAACTGCCTATAATCCCGCCGCTAATGGCTTGGTAGAAGCATTCAACAAAATAATCATCAAGTTACTCAAGAAGTTCGTCTCCTCGAATAAGCGAGATTGGGACGAAAAGCTTGGTGAATGTCTTTGGGCTTACCGAATAACGGTTCGGACCCCGACAGGCAATACGCCTTTTTTCCTGGTGTACGGGTGTAAAGCAGTCATACCGTTGGAAATCCAGATGCCATCATTGCGAATCGCTTTAATGACTAAGATCACATCAGAAGATAATGATCGGTTGCGTCTTCAAGAGCTAGAAGCCCTAGATGAGAAGCGGTTACAAGATCAGCAGCACATCGAGTTGTATCAAGCTCAAATCTCAAAAGCCTTCAATAAGAAGGTCAAACAAAGAGTCTTCCAGAAAGGAGATTTGATTTTAGCCGTCAGATGACCGATGATCATGATGCACAAAACTAAAAGCAAATTTCAGCCTAAATGGGAAGAACCGTTTGTAATAGATACAGTCTATTCAAACGGAGCATATCACCTTATGACTTCAGATGGTAATTTACTCATGATGCCGATCAATGGCAAGTTCTTAAAGAAGTATTATCCGTGATTAAGGATCCTTCTTATGATCAAGTTAACACTATACCTCTGATCAAGACCTTCAAATCCAAGGTGCAACAGAAAGAGCCCTCTCTTCCTCCAAACGAGATCATACAACCATAAACCGGTAGAAACCTGGTCATACACTAGTTGTCTCAAAGGAGAATCAAGGTTACATGCACTAACCACATGATCCAACACCTTTAACGGTTAAGGATAGAGAAAAATGTTGGCCTTTAAGCCCAACATAAGTCCTCGACAACTCATCATGCTGAGGGGAATAGCATGGCTAGCCCAACTCAAACGGTAGTTGGTAAAGGCATATCAAACCCGTTGACAGCTGAGGATTTGCTAAAAATCCTAAGGGACTTGTTCCCATTTGATTCCCTCTCCAAAATTACTTACCAATTCTCATCCATGGAATGGTAAGACCATATATAAAGATCTTTCCATCCATTTCGCTGTTAAGTTAACATTAAACCTATGACAGTGATTTCCTCGTTCTCCCTGTGAGAACGAGACCTCTTTCATGCTATATTTAACAGTATACCTCTGGCATCCATTTCGCTATTAAGTTAACATTAAACCTATGACAGTGATTTTCTCATTTCTCCCTGCGAGAACGAGACCCTTTCATGCTATGTTTAACAGTATACCTCTGGCATCTATTTCGCTGTTAAGTTAACATTAAACCTATGACAGTGATTTCCTTGTTTCTCCCTGCGAGAACGAGACCCCTTTCATGCTATGTTTAACAGTATACCTCTGGCATCCATTTTGCTGTTAAGTTAACATTAAACCTATGACAGTGATTTTTTCATTTCTCCCTGCGAGAACGAGACCCCTTTTATGCTATGTTTAACTGTATACCTCTGGCATCCATTTCACTGTTAAGTTAACATTAAACCTATGACAGTGATCTCCTCATTTTTCCCAGTGAGAACGAGACCCCTTTTCATGCTATGTTTAACAGTATGCCTCTGGCATCCATTTCGCTGTTAAGTTAACATTAAACCTACGATAGTGATTTTCTCATTTCTCTCTGCGAGAACGAGACCCCTTTCATGCTATATTTAACAGTATACCTCTGGCATCCATTTCGCTGTTAAGTTAACATTAAACCTATGACAGTGATCTCCTCGTTCTCCGACAAATTGCTTTCCGAATCCCTACGAAGTTCTTTTTGTCACGTTACATATGATCTTCTACGGAATTCATTTCCTAGCCCCCCAGCAAGTTTCTGAGTCCCACTCAGTCTTTGGTGGACTTTTCGGGTTATCACGTTAACAATATACCTCTGACAATTCCTTCCAAATCTCATACAAAATTTTGAGCTTGGTAGCTTCTCAATCGGTTATATCATTTCGACCTCTGAACCGGCAGATAGCCAAGTCTCATCTTTCAGTCCGGCAAGGACTATTTTTAGTTTGGTGGCTTCTCAATCGGTTATGTCATTGTGACCTCTGAACCGGCAGATAGCCAAGTCTCATCTTTCAGTCCGACAAGGACTATTTCTTTGTCATCATACGATAAAATTTTGAGCTTGGTAGCTGATTGGCAGTGAAAGTGCATTTTTATCATTACATTTACCATCACATTTTCATATTTATTCATATAATTATGCACATTTACTAATATTTTATGATTTATTGTGTCCAGGCCTTGAGTTCTTATTTTAATAATAAATAAAGCCTAAAAGAAGCCCAAAAGCCCATATTCAAGCCCAAGTGCAAAAGTGCAAATATTAATTGTTAAAATTGCAAATACACAAGGGCCAAAGTTGCAAATATTAAAGAAGAGGGAAGGATAGACTTCTATTCAACTCTAAAAACTTGCAGATGAGGATAAAAGCCAAAGAAGGAGAATTTAAGATCACAAATTCGTGGATAAAAGATTTGGGATCTAGGTAACTTGATTCCCAAGTTATATCCAAATCCAAAGATTAAGAGCCAGGATGCAGCTTCCAGAAGGAAACGACCAGATGGACGGACCAGGAGAAGCCACGCGCCAAAGCGCGTGGCCAGCCGCCACCATAAGGCCGCGGAAACGCGGCCCAAGCCGCGTTTCCGCGGCAATCCAGTCATATCCAGGGAACCGCCTTCGTGGACGACTTCGACTGGGACTCTACCTCCTTCTGCTCCTATAAATACCCCCTGCAGTGCAACTGAGAAGAGCGTCCAGAGCCAGAGGGCCAAATCTAGGGTTTTAGGCTTTCTTCTTGTAGTTTAGGTTTTCTTTTCTTTTTTAATTTTTATGTAAGTGAGGGAGAGGGCTATGTTGAGAGTGACACCGATGTATGCTTCTCTTCTCTTCCATTGTATCAAGTAATAAAGGTAACTTTTCTTTATATGTCATTGCTTTATTTTCCTTTTTGTTTTCTTCTCTTTTTCTATTTTTATCTCTGTTGGTTTATGATGAGCATGCAAGTGATTTCCAAAGCACAAGTATAACGAATCTTGGTGGGTGCCAATGATATTTCATGGTGATGTTCTCCTCCTCAAGGTACGTATCACTTCATACTTGCCCAAGCTTGATGATATAATGCGAACAGGGGACTGAGATCGATCCTATGGTTTATGCGTTCAACGCCTCCAAAGCAAGGTAGAAAGTGTTAGGATTTCACGTTTTTCTTCAACCAAACTAAGGTTAGTGTTTATTTCTTTTATTTTATTTTATTTTTATAGATTAAATCACCATCTCCCTATTCTTTCTTTCTCATCTCATTATAAATACCACCTCTAATCCTCCATCTTCATAATCTACCGCCTTCCTCCTAACTTAACTTTAACTATTCTTTTTGTTAACTTAAAGAAAATAATTTTTAGAGATAACTTACAAACGCTTCTATCGCTAGTCCCTCCCTGAGGATCACGACCCGCATAGCCACTGCTACCGCGGATTCGAATTGAGCACTTGCACATTTTGTTTTAAATTCTAATATTATTTATTTTGTGTGCAGGTAAAAACTCAATCAAAATTTTGGCGCCGTTGCCGGGGAGGGACGGTAAGTTTATCTCTAAAAAAAAATTAATTATTAACTAATTCTTTTATTCTTTCTGTTTGCAGGTTTGGAGAACAGGAAACAGCAGAAGTGGACATATAGCAACTCTGTGCCTCTGCCCTCGAAGGCAGAGCATCAGAGCCTACTACAGTGCCGCGGAAACGCGGCAATTGCCGCGAAACCGCGGCCTGAGTAGTTCCCTACTGATCCATCTTTTTGCAGGTTGCTGCAAATTGCAATATCTGTCTACTGCTCTGTTAAACTTTGTTCTGTGATAACCCTGCTTACTGCTAATTAATTCAACAGTAAAATATTTGTTGTAAAAGATAAAAAATTGATTAGACGTTTGCATATTAGGCACGTGTCTTTTAAATTCCTTTATTTTACTGTTGAAGAGTGCTGGAGCAAGGTACGTTCGCATTGCATGTAGAATAGGACTCATCTCTTGGTTGATGCTTTGAGTGAATCTTATTTACATATTTTGTACACTTGCACAAATTTATTCTAAGGGCATAACCCATTAAGAAGATAAGGTGGAGATTTCATCACCCTTCCTTAGCCCAAAATCATATCCCAAGCACTCACTAACCCAAGCCTAACTTAAAATTAGTAGACGTTGGCCCTAGGAACATCTCGGACTCAATTAGGAGATTATCCTAAGGGGGAACAGTGCTGGAAGTTGACTCCTGCCAAATCAGTGTTTAGGAAGGGGATTGAGGGCCGAAAGCCCGAAGATTGGTGGTTATTTAATTAAGGAACGTCTTTGACGGAAAATCTCCCACCAATCTTGCCCTGACCTGGCTGATTAACTTGTGGTCAAAGTCTGCACCCTACCTCCCGTGGATAATCTAACCAGTTAGGAGTCGTCTAGGTCATAGGTCTACCCTAACTTAGGTTAGAATTTTTTCTTTTTTGTTTGTTTGTTTGTTTGTTTTCTTTTTCTTTGTTGTGTTGGTGTGATATGGCATATAATAATAATTTTTCCAATTTTAATCCATATTATACACCTAACTATTTTTCGGATATTACCAACCCGGCATATCACAACTTTGACCAACCTAGTGTGCCGGATGGTCTTATCCGAATGAATATAACCCATACCCCCCATCTTATGACCATAATTTTCATACTTTCAACTCTTCACAGAGTTCATGAGGTTTCGTTTCCCCGAGTCCAATTTTCAACCGACTTGTCCTCCGTCTCCACCTTGTCCACAATATTCCCAAGATTCATACTCAGATCCACCCAGTCACAATAGACTACCATCTATCCAGGAAATGATGAGTATGCATGAGTCCAAGCAACAATTACCATCAATCGCAGACATGATTATGCGTGAATCCACCGACTCACAACTTCATCACGATTACACTTCATCCTTTTAAGTCCAATCACAACATGATGCACCTATCAACTATGAAAGGATGCTTGCAGCCATGACTCAGGCTAGATTAGCCCGTGATCGTGAAATAGATATGATGGTTCAATCTTTACGTTCTCACCGTCCGGCTAATTCTGCTTTCGCTGACCACCCTCTTAGAGCCGACGAACCAAGTTGCTTTGGACAACAAGATTCTAATTCAGTACCATCATGTTAACTTGCCGAAACTTCAAATTTTGATAACTTGGCTAGTTTTTCCTTTCCTAAAATAGAACTTGAGCATGAATATGATCATGATCTTCCACCCGGTGATTCAATTTTATCTACTGATTCAATAATGACTCCGGTGTCTCCACCTGATTTCACTTTTTCCGAGTCAACATTGGATTCTGTTCCAATTCATCATGAAATTGAATCACCCATTTTTGATGATCATATTGAACTTGACCAATTTTGCAATTTTGAAAGTCCCATGGATAAATTGGCAAGTTCTCATTTTTATGAAATTGAACCCAATGAGATATGTGACCTAGATTCTCAAATCTGTGATCAAGTTCAAATTCCCGAATCATTATTGACTCCTGTTTTGTTACCCGACTTAGGTAATCTTTTAGAGTCAGTCTTGATTCCCACACCTATCATTCCTGAACTTGAATCACCAATATTAAGTCACATTCTATTGTGGGAAGATTATTGTGGACTTGAGCTTCAACTTATTTATTTGGACCCACTTCCTGAACCTAGCCCGACTCCTGAACCCTTACTTGATTTAAGTTTCTTTCCTGAGTCGGTATTCGTTCCCGCACTTATGACGTCCAAGTCAATCATTCCATTTTTTCACACTCCATTTTGGGACAAGGCGGTTGACACAATTGACTCTGAAAATAATTATGAAATTTGAAATTTTGATGGGGTGGAAATTTTAAAAAATGATCACACATACATTTTCGTGGGTTATACAAGAAAAATTTTTGGTGGGTTCCTCCATGAAATACTATATTATCATGATTGGGTAGCAACGCTTGGCCCAATTAGACCACCACCGGAACCACCACCTTAAGGTAACTTCTGCCTTCCCTTGTTCCTTTTCATGCATATATGCATTCATTCATACATTGAGGACAATGCATGAGATAAGTGTGGGGGTGGGCTTTACTAACATACTAACATAGTTAGAAACTAACCAAAATTTGCTATAAAAAAAATTGTAAAAAGGACAATATTTTGACTTATCTTTTGAAAGAAATCTAAGTTAATCTTAAGAATTAGGAAAATCATGATTAGGATTTCTAAAAACTTGGTCAAAATAAATAAATTGTTGAATTTTTAGGTATAGGAGGAAAATTGAATAATTAATTAGTCTTGATTTTTACCTTAATGAAATTTGCATACCTAATGTGTATCTAGGATTCTAAGACGAAGACCTTTGTGCCTCATATATATATAAAAAAAGAAGAAAAAATCACTAATTAAGCTGGATACATGTGCCTCAAGAAACATAAGTATTCATGCCTAAATGTGAGTAAATAAAATAAAGTCCTTAGTTTTGTGGCCTAGTTCACTTGAATTTGAGTCCGCGGGGTGTTTTCTCACCTGGTGCCCTAAAGCCGACCGGTTTGGGAGCCACCGACTTTAAGTTCGCTACATGGGTGAATTAGAAAGCCTAAGAGAACTAAGAAATATTACATGTATTAATACATCTAATAGTCAATTAGTTAGGTATGAGGGCCTCAAGAAGCCTTGATGCTTATACGAAAGAAAATTAGATGAGTTATACATATTAAAAATAAATAAATAAATAAAAATTAAAATATATATATATATAATAATAAAGAGGCATGAGAGTCCAAGTTAAGGAATTCCAAGTAAAAATCTATAAGGAGGCATATGATTTTTGGTAACGAAAAAGACTATACACAATCCAATTTTGATCCTTACTTAAAATGGATAACAATTTACTCTATAAAGACTAGGTTTAAGAATGAATAAAAATGAGGATCCTAAAAACTTATAAATTACTTAGTCTTTTCAAAATTATTTCAAATATTTCCTTTTTATGGATTTTGTGGGTGTAATCCGCTGAAAACCCTCACGAGACAACACTCGTCCTCTAGGGTAACCTAGGGGTTTAACGGCTTGTTGCACATGCTAAGTGCAACCGTGATTCCTACGAAAGTGAGTTAGGTTAGATTAATTTTTCTTTTCTTTTTCTTTTTCTTTGATTTTTACTCGAGGACGAGCAAAAAGATAAGTGTGGGGGTGTGATTGGTAGTGAAAAGTACATTTTTATCATTACATTTACCATCACATTTTCATATTTATTCATATAATTATGCACATTTACTAATATTTTATGATTTATTGTGTGCAGGCCTTGAGTTCTTATTTTAATAATAAATAAAGCTTAAAAGAAGCCCAAAAGCCCATATTTAAGCCCAAGTGCAAAAGTGCAAATATTAATTGTCAAAATTGCAAATACACAAGGGCCAAAGTTGTAAATATTAAAGAAGAGGGAAGGATAGACTTCTATTCAACCCTAAAAACTTGCAGATGAGAATAAAAGCCAAAGAAGGAGAATTTAAGATCACAAATTCGTGGATAAAAGATTTGGGATCTAGGTAACTTGATTCCCAAGTTATATTCAAATCCAAAGATTAAGAGCCAGGATGCAGCTTCCAGAAGGAAACGACCAGATGGACGGGACGCGTGGCCAGCCGCCACCATAAGGCCGCGTGCCGCGTTTCCGCGGCAATCCAGTCATATCTAGGGAACCGCCTTCGTGGACAGTTTCGACTAGGACTCTACCTCCTTCTGCTCCTATAAATACCCCCTGCAGTGTAACCGAGAAGAGCGTCCAGAGCCAGAGGGCCAGATCTAGGGTTTTAGGCTTTCTTCTTGTAGTTTAGGTTTTCTTTTCTTTTTTAATTTTTATGTAAGTGAGGGAGAGGGCTATGTTGAGAGTGACACCGATGTATGCTTCTCTTCTCTTCCATTGTATCAAGTAATAAAGATAACTTTTCTTTTTATGTCATTGCTTTATTTTCCTTTTTGTTTTCTTCTCTTTTTCTATTTTTATCTCTGTTGGTTTATGATGAGCATGCAAGTGATTTCCAAAGCACAAGTATAACGAATCTTGGTGGGTGCCAACGATATTTCATGGTGATGTTCTCCTCCTCAAGGTACGTATCACTTCATACTTGCCCAAGCTTGATGATATAATGCGAACAGGGGACTGAGATCGATCCTATGGTTTATCCGATCAACGCCCCAAAGCAAGGTAGAAAGTGTTAGGATTTCACGTTTTTTTTCAACCAAACTAAGGTTAGTGTTTATTTCTTTTCTTTTCTTTTATTTTATTTTTATAGATTAAATCACCATCTCCCTATTCTTTCTTTCTCATCTCATTATAAATACCACCTCTAATCCTCCATCTTCATAATCTACCGCCTTCTTCCTAACTTAACTTTAACTATTCTTTTTGTTAACTTAAAGAAAATAATTTTTAGAGATAACTTACAAACGCTTCTATCGCTAGTCCCTCCCTGAGGATCACGACCCGCATAGCCACCGCTACCGCGGATTCGAATTGAGCACTTGCACATTTTGTTTTAAATTCTAATATTATTTATTTTATGTGCAGGTAAAAACTCAATCAAAATTTTGGCGCCGTTGCCGGGGAGGGACGGTAAGTTTATCTCTAAAAAAAATTAATTATTAACTAATTCTTTTATTCTTTCTGTTTGCAGCTTTGGAGAACAGGAAACAGCAGAAGTGGACATATAGCAACTCTGTGCCTCTGCCCTCGAAGGCAGAGCATCAGAGCCTACTACAGTGCCGCGGAAACGCGGCAGTTGCCGCAAAACCGCGGCCTGAGTAGTTCCCTACTGATCCATCTTTTTGCAGGTTGCTGCAAATTGCAATATCTGTCTACTGCTCTGTTAAACTTTGTTCTGTGATAACCCTGCTTACTGCTAATTAATTCAACAGTAAAATATTTATTGTAAAAGATAAAAATTGATTAGACGTTTGCATATTAGGCACGTGTCTTTTCAATTCCTTTATTTTACTGTTGAAGAGTGCTGGAGTAAGGTACGTTCGCATTGCATGTAGAATAGGACTCATCTCTGGGTTGATGCTTTGAGTGAATCTTATTTACATATTTTGTACACTTGCACAAATTTATTCTAAGGGCATAACCCATTAACAAGATAAGGTGGGGATTTCATCACCCTTCCTTAGCCCAAAAATCATATCCCAAGCACTCACTAACCCAAGCCTAACTTAAAATTAGTAGACGTTGGCCCTAGGAACATCTCGGACTCAATTAGGAGATTATCCTAAGGGGGAACAGTGCTGGAAGTTGACTCCTGCCAAATCAGTGTCTAGGAAGGGGATTGAGGGCCGAAAGCCCGAAGATTGGTGGTTATTTAATTAAGGAACGTCTTTGACAGAAAACCTCCCACCACTCTTGCCCTGACCTGGCTGATTAACTTGTGGTCAAAGTCTGCACCCTACCTTCCGTGGATAATCTAACCAGTTAGGAGTCGTCTAGGTCATAGGTCTACCCTAACTTAGGTTAGAATTTTTCTTTTTTGTTTGTTTATTTGTTTGTTTTCTTTTTCTTTGTTGTGTTGGTGTGATATGGCATATAATAATAATTTTTCCAATTTTAATCCATATTACACACCTAACTATTTTTCGGATATTACCAACCCGGCATATCACAACTTTGACCAACCTAGTGTGCCGGAATGGTCTTATCCGAATGAATATAACCTATACCCCCCATCTTATGACCATAATTTTCATACTTTCAACTCTTCACAGAGTTCATGGGTTTCGTTTCCCCCGAGTTCAATTTTCAACCGACTTGTCCTCCGTCTCCACCTTGTCCACAATATTCCCAAGATTCATACTCAGATCCACCCAGTCAGAATAGACTACCATCTATCCAGGAAATGATGAGTATGCATGAGTCCAAGCAACAATTACCATCAATCGCAGACATGATTATGCATGAGTCCACCGACTCACAACTTCATCACGATTACACTTCATCCTTTCAAGTCCAATCACAACATGATGCACCTATCAACTTTGAAAGGATGCTTGCAGCCATGACTCAGGCTAGATTAGCCCGTGATCGTGAAATAGATATGATGGTTAAATCTTTACGTTCTCACCGTCCGGCCAATTCTGCTTTCGCGAACCACCCTCTTAGAGCCGACGAACCAAGTTGCTTTGGACAACAAGATTCTAATTCAGTACCATCATGTGAACTTGCTGAAACTTCAAATTTTGATAACTTGGCAAGTTTTTCCTTTCCTAAAATAGAACTTGAGCATGAATATGATCATGATCTTCCACCCGGTGATTCAATTTTATCTACCGATTCAATAATGACTCCGGTGTCTCCACCTGATTTCACTTTTTCCGAGTCAACATTGGATTCTGTTCCAATTCATCAAAAAATTGAATCACCCATTTTTGATGATCATATTGAACTTGACCAATTTTGCAATTTTGAAAGTCCCATGGATAAATTGGCAAGTTCTCATTTTTATGAAATTGAACCCAATGAGATATGTGACTTAGATTCTCAAATCTGTGATCAAGTTCAAATTCCCGAATCATTATTGACTCCTGTTTTGTTACCCGACTTAGGTAATCTTTTAGAGTCAGTCTTGATTCCCACACCTATCATTCCTTAACTTGAATCACCAATATTAAGTTACATTCCATTGTGGGAAGATTATTGTGGACTTGAGCTTCAACTTATTGATTTGGACCCACTTCCTGAACCTAGCCCGACTCCTGAACCCTTACTTGATTTAAGTTTCTTTCCTGAGTCAGTATTCGTTCCCGCACTTATGACGTCCAAGTCAATCATTCCGTCTTTTCATACTCCATTTTGGGACAAGGCGGTTGACACAATTGACTCTGAAAATAATTATGAAATTTGGAAATTTGATGGGGTGGAAATTTTAAAAAATGATCACACATACATTTTCGTGGGTTATACAAGAAAAATTTTTGGTGGGTTCCTCCATGAAATACTATATTATCTTGATTGGGTAGCAACGCTTGGCCCAATTAGACCACCACCGGAACCACCACCTTAAGGTAACTTCTGCCTTCCCTTGTTCTTTTTCATGCATATATGCATTCATTCATACATTGAGGACAATACATGAGATAAGTGTGGGGGGGCTTTACTAACATACTAACATAGTTAGAAACTAACCAAAATTTGCTAAAAAAAAATTGTAAAAAGGACAATATTTTGACTTATCTTTTGAAAGAAATATAAGTTAATCTTAAGAATTAGGAAAATCATGATTAGGATTTCTAAAAACTTGGTCAAAATAAATAAATTGTTGAATTTTTAGGTATAGGAGAAAATTTTGAATAATTAATTAGTCTTGATTTTTACTTTAATGAAATTTGCATACCTAATGTGTATCTAGGATTCTAAGACGAAGACCTTTGTGCCTCATATATATATAAAAAAAGAAGAAGAAGAAGAAAATCACTAATTAAGCTGGATACATGTGCCTCAAGAAACATAAGTATTCATGCCTAAAGGTGAGTAAATAAAATAAAGTCCTTAATTTTGTGGCCTAGTTCACTTGAATTTGAGTCCGCGGGGTGTTTTCTCACCTGGTGCCCTAAAGCCGACCGGTTTGGGAGCCACCGACTTTAAGTTCGCTACATGGGTGAATTAGAAAGCCTAAGAGAACTAAGAAATATTACATGTATTAATACATCTAATAGTCAATTAGTTAGGTATGAGGGCCTCAAGAAGCCTTGATGCTTATACGAAAGAAAATTAGATGAGTTATACATATTAAAAAATAAATAAATATATATATAATAATAATAAAGAGGCATGAGAGTCCAAGTTAAGGAATTCCTAGTAAAAATCCATAAGGATGCATATGATTTTTGGTAACGAAAAAGACTATACACAAATCCAATTTTGATCCTTACTTAAAATGGATAACAATTTACTCTATAAAGACTAAGTTTAAGAATGAATAAAAATGAGGATCCTAAAAACTTATAGATTACTTAGTCTTTTCAAAAGTATTTCAAATATTTCCTTTTTATGGATTTTGTGGTGTAATCCGCTGAAAACCCTTACGAGACAACACTCGTCCTCTAGGGTAACCTAGGGGTTTAACGGCTTGTTGCACATGCTAAGTGCAACCGTGATTCCTACGAAAGTGAGTTAGGTTAGATTAATTTTTCTTTTCTTTTTCTTTTTCTTCTTCTTTGATTTTTACTCGAGGACGAGCAAAAAGATAAGTGTGGAGGTGTGATTGGTAGTGAAAAGTACATTTTTATCATTACATTTACCATCACATTTTCATATTTATTCATATAATTAAGCACATTTACTAATATTTTATGATTTATTGTGTGCAGGCCTTGAGTTCTTATTTTAATAATAAATAAAGCCTAAAAGAGCCCAAAAGCCCATATTCAAGCCCAAGTGCAAAAGTGCAAATATTAATTGTCAAAATTGCAAATACATAAGGGCCAAAGTTGTAAATATTAAAGAAGAGGGAAGGATAGACTTCTATTCAACCCTAAAAACTTGCAGATGAGGATAAAAGCCAAAGAAGGAGAATTTAAGATCACAAATTCGTGGATAAAAGATTTGGGATTTAGGTAACTTGATTCCCAAGTTATATCCAAATCCAAAGATTAAGAGCCAGGATGCAGCTTCCAGAAGGAAACGACCAGATGGACGGACCAGGAGAAGCTACGCGCCAAAACGCGTGGCCAGCCGCCACCATAAGGCCGCGGAAACGCGACCCAAGCCGCGTTTCCACGGCAATCCAGTCATATCTAGGGAACCGCCTTCGTGGACGACTTCGACTGGGACTCTACCTCCTTCTGCTCTTATAAATACCCCCTGCAGTGCAACCGAGAAGAGCGTCCAGAGCCAGAGGGTCAAATCTAGGGTTTTAGGCTTTCTTCTTGTAGTTTAGGTTTTCTTTTCTTTTTTAATTTTTATGTAAGTGAGGGAGAGGGCTATGTTGAGAGTGACACCGATGTATGCTTCTCTTCTCTTCCATTGTATCAAGTAATAAAGGTAACTTTTCTTTTTATGTCATTGCTTTATTTCCTTTTTGTTTTCTTCTCTTTTTCTATTTTTATCTCTGTTGGTTTATGATGAGCATGCAAGTGATTTCCAAAGCACAAGTATAACGAATCTTGGTGGGTGCCAACGATATTTCATGGTGATGTTCTCCTCCACAAGGTACGTATCACTTCATACTTGCCCAAGCTTGATGATATAATGCGAACAGGGGACTGAGATCGATCCTATGGTTTATGCGTTCAACGCCTCCAAAGCAAGGTAGAAAGTGTTAGGATTTCACATTTTTCTTCAACCAAACTAAGGTTAGTGTTTATTTCTTTCTTTTTTTTTTTTTTTTTCTTTTCTTTTTATAGATTAAATCACCATCTCCTTATTCTTTCTTTCTCATCTCATTATAAATACCACCTCTAATCCTCCATCTTCATAACTACCGCCTTCTTCCTAACTTAACTTTAACTATTCTTTTTGTTAACTTAAAGAAAATAATTTTTAGAGATAACTTACAAACGCTTCTATCGCTAGTCCCTCCCTGAGGATCACGACCCGCATAGCCACTGCTACCGCGGATTCGAATTGAGCACTTGCACATTTTGTTTTAAATTCTAATATTATTTATTTTGTGTGCAGGTAAAAACTCAATCAAAATTTTGGCGCCGTTGCCGGGGAGGGACGGTAAGTTTATCTCTAAAAAAAATTAATTATTAACTAATTCTTTTATTCTTTCTGTTTGCAGCTTTGGAGAACAGGAAACAGCAGAAGTGGACATATAGCAACTCTGTGCCTCTGCCCTCGACGGCAGAGCATCAGAGCCTACTACAATGTCGCGAAAACGCGGCAATTGCCGCGAAATCGCGGCCTGAGTAGTTCCCTACTGATCCATCTTTTTGCAGGTTGCTGCAAATTGCAATATCTGTCTACTGCTCTGTTAAACTTTGTTCTGTGATAATCCTGCTTACTACTAATTAATTCAACAGTAAAATATTTGTTGTAAAAGATAAAAAATTGATTAGACGTTTGCATATTAGGCACGTATCTTTTCAATTCCTTTATTTTACTGTTGAAGAGTGCTGGAGCAAGGTACGTTCGCATTGCATGTAGAATAGGACTCATCTCTTAGTTGATGCTTTGAGTGAATCTTATTTACATATTTTGTACACTTGCACAAATTTATTCTAAGGGCATAACCCATTAACAAGATAAGGTGGGGATTTCATCACCCTTCCTTAGCCCAAAAATCATATCCCAAGCACTCACTAACCCAAGCCTAACTTAAAATTAGTAGACGTTGGCCCTAGGAATATCTCGACTCAATTAGGAGATTATCCTAAGGGGAACAGTGCTGGAAGTTGACTCCTGCCAAATCAGTGTCTAGGAAGGGGATTGAGGGCCGAAAGCCCGAAGATTGGTGGTTATTTAATTAAGGAACGTCTTTGACGGAAAACCTCTCACCACTCTTGCCCTGACCTGGCTGATTAACTTGTGGTCAAAGTCTGCACCCTACCTCCCGTGGACAATCTAACCAGTTAGGAGTCGTCTAGGTCATAGGTCTACCCTAACTTAGGTTAGAATTTTTTCTTTTGTTTGTTTATTTGTTTGTTTTCTTTTTCTTTGTTGTGTTGGTGTGATATGGCATATAATAATAATTTTTCCAATTTTAATCCATATTACACACCTAACTATTTTTCGGATATTACCAACCCAGCATATCACAACTTTGACTAACCTAGTGTGCCGGAATGGTCTTATCCGAATGAATATAACCCATACCCCCCATCTTATGACCATAATTTTCATACTTTCAACTCTTCACAGAGTTCATGGGGTTTCGTTTCCCCCGAGTCCAATTTTCAACCGACTTGTTCTCCATCTCCACCTTGTCCACAATATTCCCAAGATTCATACTCAGATCCACCCAGTCAGAATAGACTACCATCTATCTAGGAAATGAAGAGTATGCATGAGTCCAAGCAACAATTACCATCAATCGCAGACATGATTATGCGTGAGTCCACCGACTCACAACTTCATCACGATTACACTTCATCCTTTCAAGTCCAATCACAACATGATGCACCTATCAACTATGAAAGGATGCTTGCAGCCATGACTCAGGCTAGATTAGCCCGTGATCGTGAAATAGATATGATGGTTCAATATTTACGTTCTCACCGTCCGGCCAATTCTGCTTTCACTGACCACCCTCTTAGAGCCGACGAACCAAGTTGCTTTGGACAACAAGATTCTAATTCAGTACCTTCATGTGAACTTGCCGAAACTTCAAATTTTGATAACTTGGCAAGTTTTTCCTTTCCTGAAATAGAACTTGAGCATGAATATGATCATGATCTTCCACCCGGTGATTCAATTTTATCTACTGATTCAATAATGACTCCGGTGTCTCACCTGATTTCACTTTTTCCGAGTCAACATTGGATTCTGTTCCAATTCATCATGAAATTGAATCGCCCATTTTTGATGATCATATTGAACTTGACCAATTTTGCAATTTTGAAAGTCCCATGGATAAATTGGCAAGTTCTCATTTTTATGAAATTGAACCCAATGAGATATGTGACTTAGATTCTCAAATCTGTGATCAAGTTCAAATTCCCGAATCATTATTGACTCCTTTTTTGTTACCCGACTTAGGTAATCTTTTAGAGTCAGTCTTGATTCCCACACCTATCATTCCTTAACTTGAATCACCAATATTAAGTCACATTCCATTGTGGGAAGATTATTGTGGACTTGAGCTTCAACTTATTGATTTGGACCCACTTCCTGAACCTAGCCCGACTCCTGAACCCTTACTTGATTTAAGTTTTTTTCCTGAGTCGGTATTCGTTCCCGCACTTATGACGTCCAAGTCAATCATTCCATCTTTTCACACTCCATTTTGGGACAAGGCGGTTGACACAATTGACTCTAAAAATAATTATGAAATTTGAAAATTTGATGGGGTGGAAATTTAAAAAATGATCACACATACATTTTCGTGGGTTATACAAGAAAAATTTTTGGTGGGTTCCTCCATGAAATACTATATTATCTTGATTGGGTAGCAACGCTTGGCCCAATTAGACCACCACCGGAACCACCACCTTAAGGTAACTTCTGCCTTCCCTTGTTCTTTTTCATGCATATATGCATTCATTCATACATTGAGGATAATGCATGAGATAAGTGTGGGGGTGGGCTTTACTAACATACTAACATAGTTAGAAACTAACCAAAATTTGCTATAAAAAAAATTTGTAAAAAGGACAATATTTTGACTTATCTTTTGAAAGAAATCTAAGTTAATCTTAAGAATTAGGAAAATCATGATTAGGATTTCTAAAAACTTGGTCAAATAAATAAATTGTTGAATTTTTAGGTATAGGAGGAAAAATTGAATAATTAATTAGTCTTGATTTTTACCTTAATGAAATTTGCATAACTAATGTGTATCTAGGATTCTAAGACGAAGACCTTTGTGCCTCATATATATATATATATATATAAAAGAAAGAAAATCACTAATTAAGCTGGATACATGTGCCTCAAGAAACATAAATATTCATGCCTAAAGGTGAGTAAATAAAATAAAGTCCTTAGTTTTGTGGCCTAGTTCACTTGAATTTGATTCTGCGGGTGTTTTCTCACCTGGTGCCCTAAAGCCGACCGGTTTGGGAGCCACCGACTTTAAGTTCGCTACATGGGTGAATTAGAAAGCCTAAGAGAACTAAGAAATATTACATGTATTAATACATCTAATAGTCAATTAGTTAGGTATGAGGGCCTCAAGAAGCCTTGATGCTTATACGAAAGAAAATTAGATGAGTTATACATATTAAAAAATAAATAAAAAAAATAAAAATATATATATATATAATAATAATAATAAAGAGGCATGAGAGTCCAAGTTAAGGAATTCCTAATAAAAATCCATAAGGATGCATATGTTTTTTGGTAACAAAAAAGACTATTCACAAATCCAATTTTGATCCTTACTTAAATGGATAACAATTTACTCTATAAAGACTAAGTTTAAGAATGAATAAAAATGAGGATCCTAAAAACTTATAGATTACTTAGTCTTTTCAAAAGTATTTCAAATATTTCCTTTTTATGGATTTTGTGGGTGTAATCCGCTGAAAACCCTCACGAGACAACACTCGTCCTCTAGGGTAACCTAGGGGTTTAACGGTTTTTTGCACATTCTAAGTGCAACCGTGATTCCTACGAAAGTGAGTTAGGTTAGATTAATTTTTCTTTTCTTTTTCTTTTTCTTTGATTTTTACTTGAGGACGAGACAAAGATAAGTGTGGGGGTGTGATTGGTAGTGAAAAGTGCATTTTTATCATTATATTTACCATCACATTTTCATATTTATTCATATAATTATGCACATTTACTAATATTTTATGATTTATTGTGTGCAGGCCTTGAGTTCTTATTTTAATAATAAATAAAGCCTAAAAGAAGCCCAAAAGCCCATATTCAAGCCAAGTGCAAAAGTGCAAATATTAATTGTCAAAATTGCAAATACACAAGGGCCAAAGTTGTAAATATTAAAGAAGAGGGAAGGATAGACTTCTATTCAACCCTAAAAACTTGCAGATGAGGATAAAAGCCAAAGAAGGAGAATTTAAGATCACAAATTCGTTGATAAAAGATTTGGGATCTAGGTAACTTGATTCCCAAGTTATATCCAAATCAAAAGATTAAGAGCCAGGATGCAGCTTCCAGAAGGATACGACCAGATGGACGGACCAGGAGAAGCCACGCGCCAAAGCGTGTGGCCAGCCGCCACCATAAGGCCACGGAAACGCGGCCCAAGCCGCGTTTCCGCGGCAATCCAGTCATATCCAGGGAACCGCCTTCGTGGACGACTTCGACTGGGACTCTACCTCCTTCTGCTCCTATAAATACCCCCTGCAGTGCAACCGAGAAGAGCGTCCAGAGCCAGAGGGCCAAATCTAGGGTTTTAGACTTTCTTCTTGTAGTTTAGGTTTTCTTTTCTTTTTAATTTTTATGTAAGTGAGGGAGAGGGCTATGTTGAGAGTGACACCGTTGTATGCTTCTCTTCTCTTCCATTGTATCAAGTAATAAAGGTAACTTTTCTTTTTATGTCATTGCTTTATTTTTCTTTTTGTTTCTTCTCTTTTTCTATTTTTATCTCTGTTGGTTTATGATGAGCATGCAAGTGATTTCCAAAGCACAAGTATAACGAATCTTGGTGGGTGCCAACGATATTTCATGGTGATGTTCTCCTCCTCAAGGTACGTATCACTTCATACTTGCCCAAGCTTGATGATATAATGCGAACAGGGGACTGAGATCGATCCTATGGTTTATGCGTTCAACGCCTCCAAAGCAAGGTAGAAAGTGTTAGGATTTCACGTTTTTCTTCAACCAAACTTAGGTTAGTGTTTATTTCTTTTCTTTTCTTTTCTTTTCTTTTTTTATTTTTATAGATTAAATCACCATCTCCCTATTCT
The DNA here is from genome assembly GCA_038442645.1 of Agave tequilana. NCBI lineage: Eukaryota > Viridiplantae > Streptophyta > Magnoliopsida > Asparagales > Asparagaceae > Agave > Agave tequilana. Next base: position 113,726 of record JAVJIF010008539.1, read on the forward strand.
TTCTTTCTCATCTCATTATAAATACCACCTCTAATCCTCCATCTTCATAATCTACCGCCTTCTTCCTAACTTAACTTTAACTATTCTTTTTGTTAACTTAAAGAAAATAATTTTTAGAGATAACTTACAAACGCTTCTATCGTTAGTCCCTCCCTGAGGATCACGACCCGCATAGCCACTGCTACCGCGGATTCGAATTGAGCACTTGCACATTTTGTTTTAAATTCTAATATTATTTATTTTGTGTGCAGGTAAAAACTCAATCAGTAGCTTCTCAATCGGTTATGTCATTGCGACCTCTGAACCGGCAGACAACCAAGTCTCATCTTTCAGTCCGGCAAGGACTATTTCGAGCTTGATGGCTTCTCAATCGGTTATTTCAATACGACCTCTGAACCGGCAGATAGCCAAGTCTCATCTTTCAGTCCGACAAGGACTATTTCTTTGTCATCATATGACAAAGTTTTGAGCTTGGTGGCTTCTCAATCAGTTACGTCATTGTGACCTCTGAACTGGCAGATAGCCAAATCTTATCTTTCAGTCCGGCAACGACTATTTCTTTATCATTATACGACAAAATTTTGAGCCTGGTGGCTTCTCAATCGGTTACGTCATTGCGACCTCTGAACTGGCAGATAGCCAGGTCTCATCTTTTAGTCCAATAAGGACTATTTTCTCAAAGGACTGCGATACAACTTGAAAGCAAGAATTCAGAAGATGAAATAAGTTAAAATGCAACAGGGGAGTCAAAATAAAATCATTCTTTATTGGTTCCAAAAGGGGGTTACATGAATGCACAGATTATAAGTTACGATGGTGCTTCATAAGACTTGATTCATCCTTCAAGAGTGGCAGTCTTGTCTTCCTCTCTTCAGCAGCCTTGATAAGCGCCTGTGACTTCAACTCAGCCTCATTAAAGCTCACCGTCTGGGCTAAGCGAGCTTCAATTTCAACCAAGGTTGCTCTCTGTACTAGCTCCTGCCGCAAGACTTCGTCATTCTGGGCCTTTAGCTGTTCAAGCCGAGCAGTCTCTTCAAGACACACTGGTTCAACCTTAGACAAAGAAGATTAGTCTTCCTGATCATTTCCTTGGCCTTTTCAATTTTGTCCTCAGTGTCAAGAAGAGCACTACTAGAAGTGTCTATGGTGTCCCCGAGCTCTACTTTACTTGTCTCCAAGGATTTCAAATCAGAAGAAATGGCCTTAGCAGTTTCTTGAGTGGCGAGATGATCTTCATGCATCTGAGCAAAAAGATGTGCAAGCTGCTCGTTAACCAAAGACTCCAGATCTGAATGGCTAAGACGGCGTCATTCGTCCACATCCCTCTCAAGTCGGTCCACCAAAAGCTCCAATGCAGCGGCCTAGTCATCCCCTCCAAAGTCTCGAATACTGTCAATGCTCCGGGAGAGGACCACCTTTAAAGCAGAGAATGAGGTAGTCGAGCCCTTCAAGATCAAAGCAATAGATCGCTTCAAGCTCTTATAAAAGCTATCGACTAACTCAGCCACAAATTTATTCTCAACCTCAATCACTCCTGGCAAACAAGCAGCCCCTGAAGATAGAGTTTCCACCGGCTTTATTGACACTAAAGTGGAAGGAATAGTAGAAGCACTGGCTGCAGCAGCACGAGGGGTCGTCGGTGATCTTGGAGGAGTCCTCATCGAAACCAGTACACTAGCCACGACCGAGGTAGGACTAGTGACTATTTCTGGGAGAGCTGGCTCAACCACCAGTGTTGGAGAACAAGGACTGGTTATCACCTTCAGCTCCGCGCCTGACAAGATAGGTGGTAATAGCGAAACCAATGGCATCTCGATCATTGATATAACTGAAGCGAGGTTGTTCCATGACTACCGTTCCCTCAATTTCATCTCCTCTGGCTGGTTCAGGCTGATAAGAGGGCAGGTCGTGATACAAAGCATCCAACCCAGCAGCATCCGCCGCGGTCGAAGCACTTACTTCACTCTTGATTCCCCAGGAAGACGGGATGGCTCTCTTAAAGTCGATGCACCCAAAGGCGAAACACCTACAGCAAGACTTTGTTTAGGCAAGGAATAACAAATAACAGGAGTCAAAAGGTCAAAACAGTACCAAAAGATAATGTCGCCTCAATCGTCTTGACGGCTGCATCAGTCCCTACAGGCTCCATTGGAAAATATTTGGCGGAGTCAACACGAATGGCCGGCCCGCCTTTGCTTGCCGAACCCTCCGTGGTCCACCCAAAAGAGCTAAAAGCTACGGGACTTCCTTTTGAAGTCCCAACGCCCGAGGGACCTACATCAGCCGCGTCACCTCCAGACTCTTCTGAGACGGCGAAATAACCAGCTTCATCGCCTTCCCTATAAGTGAACAAGGGATCATAATGCTCCCCTTGTTCTCCGGTAGCCTCAGCTCTCGGGCTTCTCACCGCCTCAGTTCCTAAAGCATAAAGTAAACAATGAGCTATCCGGAACACATAAGAAGTATATTACAAAAACGGAGCTGATCTTACCTGGGTCTGGAGTAGCTTTACCAGTATCGGCCTAGGTGCCGATAACTTAATGACCAATGGGGTAGGAGGAGGAGGCGCTGCAGATAATTCGCCCTCTGCAACAACTGTAGGAGCATAGAGACGAGGCTTCTTCACTACCTCTTCCTAAGAGATCCACCTTCCCGCTTTTGCTTGAAGTGGACGTCAGGATCTTCTTCCTCCACTTCTTTCACATCAACGTATTCCACGGGGGCCGTGCCCACCCCACCAGAAGCAGCTGCTGGAGCCTCAGCACCCGTATCCGCTTCAAAGCGAGGACTTCCTGCATCTGAGGCTTCGCTATTATCAACAGCAATGAATTCCCCGAGGCCTGGAACGCGGACCCTTTTACCCTCGCCCTTCTCAGTGACCTTCCGCTTCAGCCGCTAAGAGATTAACTTCACACCAGAGGAATTAATAGAAAATCCAGTGGGTGTGGAGTTCGAAGTTCTATACCACTGGCAGAATCCCAGGGTCATCAGAAGGTTCGGAGTTCTTAGCGGCATACACAGTCGCGCCTCAGTACAGCCAGCAATGAAGAACCGCCAGGCACGAGCTCCATCGATGAGACTCCCCATGAAAGCCAGGCTGCTGTTCAGATTACCTATATACAGTTGGTCATATCCAAACTGACGGGCAAACCGACTTGGAACATAGAGCTCCAGGTAACAGGTATCCCAACTCCTATACAACAAGTGTGATGGCCGGATGCTAACCAGCCACTCGAAGACTCCCTGACTTAATGACGTCTGCCCTCTCCCACATCCTTGAACTCTTCAACATAGCCCGCATCACGAATGTAGGGGAAGCATCGGAAAAGGCTATAGACGTCATGACGGCACAGCAGCTTACAGACCACAGCCACATTAGTCTTCGACCATGAACATCCTTCGAATCGACGAAGAAGCGCCATTCGAACACCTTCTGGGGGCTCCTCTCTAGCTTGGATGATAGAAGGACAGTGGAGGGCGAACCATGCCATTAGATAAGTATATGGCAAACCTATTCTGGGGTTTGGTCCGTCGCAGGGCAAAATAGTCCCCTTTTCCCGCTTCGTCGTCGGTGGCCTACAGAAAGCCTCCGTCAATGCGCGAAGGCCTCTCTGAATACAGCACACCATGGCTGGAAGAAGTCCAAGAGAACGACCATGGACTAGACAAACAACAGTCAACAAGACAGTCAGATGAATGACATCGCCAGATGAAGATGGCACCACGCATCTCTTCAACCAGACCGTCAAGAAAAGCCAGAAGTGCCTTCCGGGACGTCGGCCGACGAGCCTGGTGGTGGAAACTCCGAAGAATATCGCCTTTCTCATAGGGGCCGTCATCTTCTTCCAGAATTAGATCCCCTTGAGAATGCTCTTGCATCCGGCGAAAGATGTCTTCATCTGCAACTCCACAATGAGCTGCTTCAGGAGTATTTTCCATGTCAGGGAACAAATAATTTCCCCAGCTTTTCAAACTGCATGAAGTTCCTTTGTGGCTCCCATGCATACCGGAGCAAATGTAGAGGTGGAACATTAATTCCTGATAAGTCTCAAATAAGGCTGGCTCCTGCTTCTCCAGAAGTGCCAATTCTGCCTCGCACGGAAAATCTTCTTCATATGGGAGAGATCCCAAAGACAGAGCAGAGACTTCCCACATCTCGTGCAGAGCCATACCCAATTCGCCAACAGGGGTGAAGAAGGTCCCTGTAGCTGGGCAGTATAATTCAAAGATGGCGTAAAAGTTCGCTACGCTCATCTGAATACCATAACAGGTCGCCCTGACGGCCTCATAAAGCCCCAACCTCTCCAGATCCTCCTCAAAATGAGCAAGGACATATAGAGTCAAGTCCCTCCACCATGCCTTGGGAGGGTGAATCCACCCGGGAGTCCTGAAATCAGTGGCTGTTAGTTGCCACGAACCTTAAAAAATGATTCCCGAAGGTCTGCGCCACCGCAGGATTTTCTCCCACTGGGATGTCTGAAAGTACGTTCCCAGGATGGAGACCCAATATGCAGTGAGGAGGACCCGTCCTTGTGTAACGGGAGAGGGAATTATCAACTTTCCTACGTGAACGGATTCAGTAGTCCGACTCACTTGCCACTGCATCTTCCGAGCCCTCGTCACGCATTGAAAGAAGGACAAGGGAAAATGCCGCTTGCTAGATGGTAGATAGAACTTCTCACCATCCAATTTGAAAATCCACTGCCCCTCTCCGGCTAGCAGCTGGCGATCATTATCTGGCGCTGCATCTCCGAACATGAAGCCGGGCTTCGATAGATTCTTCGGTCAAAATCTTCAAGGGGAGCAGTAGTTAAGATGCTCCTCATGGTGCACTGATCCCCAGCATGAAGGAGTGTATCCCGAGCAGGAGAGCTTCGCTCGCTGAATAGTGAAGCCTGCCCTTGAAACTGCAGGCTGACGTTGCCATCTAGCCCCCTGGCTATGCCAAAGAGACTGTTTAGAGGACCAGGAGTATAGTGCACTACAAGAGCAAGGAGAAACTATGATTAGTTCATCAGCCAAACAAGGGCTAAAACAAGAATGCAATTTTTATTAAGGCATAGCTTCGCTCTCCGAGCGAAGCTGGCCTAATGATAGCTTCGCCCCGAAGCTTAGCTTCGCAGCTGCAGCTTAACTCCGCATTCCACACGAAGGCAGGAGGCAGGAAAATATCCAAGTATTAGCTTCGCTCTGGAAGCTTGACCTCGAACAATAGGACGCGACAAAGTCCCAAGAGCGAACTTTGTGAGAAGGGTACTGCTGCCTAAAAATTATTTTAAGGGCACTAAGGTCCTTTTCAGTTACACTCCAAAGGCTAGCTTAGCACCCTATCATTCAATAGGATGTGAACCGCCTAAGGGATAGCTTCGCCTGGAAGCTTGAAGAAGAGACCCTTCGGTTCTGAGATTCCCAATCAAGAAATCAGAGAAAATTTAGGGAATTGAACTCCCTAAAATCACCAGATCATAATTGATCGTTCTGGGTTCATTGAAAGATAGCCTAAAATGGGCTTTAAGAGAGAAATGAAAATCTCTGATCAAAAGGGAAAGATCCCTACCCACGATCGGTCGTTCGATGACGGGAGGAGGAGAAGGACCCTCCGTCGTAGAGGTTGCTACCTCTTTTCCCGCTCGTCTCTTGGGAGCCATTGAAGAACTGAAAAGGTTCTTGGATTCTCAAATGAAGAAGAAAGAAGAAGAAAGGGCCGGTAGTGCTCTGAAAATCCAAAGAGAAGTGATGCCTTCTCTTTCAGCCCGATCAGGCTTTTATAGGCTGATGATTGCCTAAATGACGCCTCTCGAAATGAGCGCGGGCACTCATTTCAAATTAATTTGAAACGACGCCTAAAGCGCCTTCCCAAGAAGCACTGCTTCAGCCCCACTAAGGGCTAACTCCGCCGTGAGCTCATTGCTGACTTAGCGCAACGCTTGAATAACTTCGCTGAGAAACATGCCTTAGCTCCGCTAAAAGCACATCTCTAGCTTCGCGGAAATTCCGTGCTAGCTTCGCCAGAAACTGGTTTTCTGACTTATTTGGAAATCGGTCTCCAACTTCGCCGGAAGTTTAGCTCCCCTGAGAACTTCTAATTCCTCCTAGAGAAAAGACTTGCCTAAGTTGGTCCGCTTCAGATGTCCTCGAATCAAAAAGAAGGAGAAACAAAGCAGATAAGTAGAAAATAAACTTTTATTATTTAAAAAGGAAGGTACATTGTTACTACTACATCAAGGTGTGTTTCGCGCAACAGAATTATTTGCTCAAAAGGCATACAAGTGGTCCTATCTACTTCCAAGCCAAACCAACTGGACACGAAAGGCCTTCCTCCTGCACAAGGCCGTAATCCTTCGCATAATGGCAGATTTTGCCTCAAGAAGCTGGATTTTTTTTGATGAAAATTGGCAAAAGACCGGTTGCCACCAGAAGGCTGGAACTTCTTTGATGAAAATCGGCAAAGGAAGGATCCAAGACCTTACAGGTGACGTCCGCTTTCCCGAAGTGGATCATCTCGGATAAGCGACTACCAGCCCCGCCTCGAAGTGGATCGTCTCGGTTAAGCGACTGCCAACCTCTTCTGGGAACACACATTAGCTGCCCCAGTTGTTCCTCCTGCTTAGGATTTAAAGTTTCAATTGGAAAAAGTAAGAGACAACTTTCTGGTCTCTTTCATCAAGTCAAAAGACTGACGAACATAGCTCACTGCAATGCAAACTGAAACAAGTTAGCAGTAAGTCAAAGGAGAAGTCAAATTCTTTAGGGTGAAGCAATTTATATCCTATTCAGTTGCAATTTAGGGATGAATTTCAGATTCAATTAAGCAGAGGATAGCCTCGCTTGCACAGTGATGATGGGCTAGCTCAGCAAAAGCCAAGTCCTAACCTCGCCTATACGGCTAAGCCAGACTGATCCAGAGGGACACAGTCGTAACCCCAACTGTATGGCAAGACTGGCTCAACTTTGAAGAGACTAAGTCTTAATCCTTGCCTATGTGGCGAACTTAGCAGGCAAGCATGCAGTGATCTTTTTTTGATCAAGTCAACGTGATAGCTTCACCGGGAAGCTGGGAAATAGGGCTGAAGCCCTTCTCTATAGATCAGTCAGATACAAAATGAAGAACAAGGGAAATCAATCCCTGAGGCAGCTATTAAAGCTAAATTAAGGGAGATAAACTCCCTAAAAGTTATCAGTTCATTGGTAAAGTCTCTGGATGACCGAGACTCACCAGTTCTTGGCCGGTTAATGACCAGAGTAGGCACCCCACTAGCTCAGAGATCTGAGTATCTCTCTCTAGATATAATTAAGAGAAGTTATGAACAGACCGCTTCTCTACAGAGGACCTCAAGTGTCCTATTTATATGCCTCATGGCCTGAGCGCACCGCTGCTGCTTCAAGCATAGAAGCGCGAGCGAATTTAAGGCATTTACAGAGCCTTGAGAAAGGGAATAGTCTCCCTCGGAAATGCGCGTAGGGGGAATGATCTCCCTCGTTAATGCAAGAGAAGTTATTTCAACTTCGGGAAAGGAAATAATCCTTCTCGTAATTAGCCAAAAGGCTATTGGCCTCGGGAAAGAAACGGCGTTCCAAGATCAATTTGAAGCGAGTCTACTCCGGGAGGCTCAGACGCGGAGCTACCCAGACGCGAAGCTACTCAGAGTCGCGAATCTACATGATTCTTCGGCGAATTTATCCCAAAGCAGGATTAAAAGCGAAGCTGAACTCAACCAACATGGCGACGTTCGTAATCCACATACCATCAATCAAAACATTCAAAGTATTTCGAAGCCTGAACCATTCCATTGCAGACTTTCGAAAACTTTAAAGGGGGTCTTGTTGACACTTTAAAAAAGACAAGATTCTTGACTGGCCTAAACAATGTCTAAACTTGTTGACATTTATAAAAGAAAAGTGACAGGCAAGCTGACGACCAGTTCTGTACCCATCTTCGAGGGACAAATCAGCAACTTGGACTCTACTGATCCAGTGAAGCAGACAGTGAGCCCAGATTGTCTTTGAACATACCTCAGCAGGTCTAAGATGCTAGGTTAACTCAACACTTAGCATCCATGAGCCCAAAGGGACAGCCTTACCTGAGAGGCTAAGATCGCCTGACTTCGCCTTGGAGCCGTTCAAAGCTCCATCAGGAAGCTAACTTACAGCTTCGCCTGAAGTGCTCAAGTTAACTCCGCAGAGAGTTAGATTCGCTTGAAGCCACACGCAACGCGCAGAAAGATGTTCGGTAGCTTCGCCACAGATGATTATCCAGCTCCGCTGAAGAGCTTTCTTCTGACTTCGCCAGATGCTTCTTTCAGCTCCGCTATGAGCTCGACACGGCAGCTCCGCAGCGGGTCTATTATGTCAACTTTTGACCAATTAAATCTTCAGATGAGATCAAATCAATTCAGGATCAAGATCAAATCTAATCAAGATCAAATCTGAGATCAAATTTGAAATTGTTTGCCATACTCTTGACTCTCCTAAAACGAGTAAGAGGATCAGGGAAGATCTTCTAAGAATTAAAACAGATCAGGAGACCGACCTACCTACTACTTCTAGCTTCGCAGAAGCTGATTCTAGCCTCGCAGCAAGGCTACTTTCCAGATTTGAACAGATTTGACTCAATCTGTTTCCAGATTTTTAGGGGACAATTATACCCCTGCTCTTATAAATAACCCACCATGGGTACAAGGAGGAAAAAAAGGGAGAGGGAGGCGCACAGGCAAAGAGACGCACAGAGAGATGGCTATACAGAGATCTATTCTCTAACTTCCAAGAATTCAGAGAATTCAGAGAACTGCTTCTCTACAGGGTGCGATACCCTAATACCTTCTTCTAAAGGAATTTTCGGAACCAGGCGAGAAGGAATTCCCAAGTGAAGGCAGTTTGAGAAGTAACAAGAGGGTTCTACCAACCTTCTATTCTCCGATTCCCTGAACCAGGCGAGAAGGGAATCTTATCGATCACATTGTCAAAGGGACAAAGTGGTCGCGCGCTGACCAGACTCCTATCGGCACACTTCTTCAGAATATCAAAGGAGATCTACTTGTAATCTTTTGTGTTACTTGTAATTTAGCTCCTCGAACCCTTTTTTTAAGTTTTCCCCTTTGCAAAATCAATGGAAAACAGTATCAGGACTATCCAAATGTCAAACAAGCCACAAGCATCCAATGTCTCTTAGGAATATTTCATATCAGGTATTTCAAACTCTTCACAACCATGAATATATGATAAAATAGTGTTATGGCAAAGCGCATAAATAAGCGGAACAACAAATGCTGGAGCTACATCAGCGAACAGTATTTAGCCACTAAAGTGCCTGGTGAAACTCCGGAACGACTCGGCCTTAATATGCGCGTCTAAAATCTGACAGAGTTCCACCTTAGCGAGTCTAGTGAATTAAGCGCTGAGCGCTTGGTCCCGCTTACCTGGCGGTTGCGATATAAACAGAATTAATCCGTTAAAACAGAACTAAGCCGTTAAAAACCTCAAAAAGGTAGTTAAGCCCGAAAGCTGTGCCGAAGACAGTATACATACCTGCAGAAGATGTTAGCACCACACACAGGTAATAAATAATATGATAATCACAACACAATCACAAACTCCATATTGTGCTCCTGAGCTGGGTACCCTCTGCCCTCAGTCACCATGAAACCCGAAGGTAATAGGTGACCTGCAAAGCGGTCTCTCGGATGATATTCCAGAACGGATAGAGCATTCGAAGCATATAATCCCCCTATTTGGCTGCCGTGAAACCCTAATGGTAATGAGCGGTGGCAATGGCCTTTTGCCCTTGGATAACCGGGAGTGGTCTCCCGAGACAGCCAACCCCTGAAGGGAAGTTTGTCCCAAGGGTCTTCTCCTACAACCTGCACCACTGTTAGTCCTAAATACCAAAAATACAGATAATTGTAGAAAATACATTTTAATTCTAAAAAAGTACAGAAAATTCCTAAAAATACACAGAAAATTCCTAAATACTCAGAAAATGCATATAAATATGTAGAAAATTTTTAAATATATAAAAAATCTTTAAAATACATAGATAATTTCTAAATATACAGAAAATACTAAAAATATACAAAAATTCTCAAAATGCAGGAAATTCATACAAATTCCCAGATAATTTCTAAAAATTACAGGAAAATTCTAAAAATGCCCAAAACATGACATATGCATGCACGTCTACAAATATACATGTATAAGTGTATATGAGTACATATGCATCAAGAGTAGAGTACTCGCCTATATCGAGAAAATGCCCAATACCACGTGCACGTGTGTGCATGTGGACAGCCAAAGGATGGCTGCTGTGGACTGTAGGAGGAAGGAGATATTTATGGAGAGGTATTTTAGAGAAGAAAATGCAAAGAACAGAGAGGAACCAAGAGAGAGAAATTAGGGTTTTGATTATGGAGGAGAGAGAAAGTGTTTTGGATATGGGATTTGTGGAGGAGGTAACGGAGAAAATGGGGAAGGTCAGGAAAGTGACCAGCCTAAATTAGGATGAGGGAGGAGAGAGATATCTAGAGAGAGAAAGTAAAGGGGGAGAGAGAAAATAATATTTTAGGGCTTGTTAAATAGAGGAAAATTAGAAAAATTTGTGGGAGGTAGAGGAGACTGAGGGAGAGCCATCTATAGTAGCCAGCCATGGTAGGTGTGAGTGAGGAGTGAGAAAATGTATAGAGAGGTTAGAGAGAGGAGAGAGAGAAAGTGTCATTTTATAGGTTTTTAGTGGGAGGAAAATTATGAGAAAAATATGGCGGTTGTGTTTAAGCCTAGGGATCATATTAGGATGATGGAGAATAGCCATGAGGTTATAGGATTTTTAAAGAGTGAAATGGAGTGGTTTTGGAGAGAGAAATGGAGAGAAAATGATGAGGGAAAGGATGAGTTCAGTTTTGGGTGATAAGGATGAGTGAGAAAGTGTTCTAAAGAGTAGAGGAAGCCTACACGAGAAGCTAGGGAGGTGCTTCCATGGGAAGCCATGGAAGTGTGTAGAAACTTGGAGAGAAAGAAAAAGGAAAGAAAAAGATAAGAGAAAAGAGAAAGAATTATAAATGCAAATATGAGATTGTTGAGAGGTTATGTATAAATGTCCCCAAAGAAAATAATAAAAAAATGAAGAAAATTGGAAAAGAAATAAATATAGAAAAGAAAGAAAAGGAAAATAAGAAGAGAAAAAAATATTTAATTAAATAATTATTTAAAAAGAAAAATTATGAAATTTCTAGGGTAAAAATTGGTGCCAGTGCAGAGTCTTTTGTAAAACTTTTGGGTCAAATGAAGAAAAATGCATACATGAAAAGACATGTATAATGTCAAAGCATCAAAAACTGTAAAAGGATACGTATCCTGGAATCAGGGTATTACATCAGAACAGGGGGCAGGTGTCAAGCAGTAGCTATGACAGGTGATAGCATGACAGGAGGTGATATCAGAAAGGTGACAAGAGACAGCATGATAAATGATAGCACATCAGTGAAAGCATGTAAAGTGTTATTTGGCAGGTGTCAGGTAATTGCATCTAAATGTCAGGTAATAAGTGTTAGCACATCAAGAGAAAACATGTCAAATGATAGCATAACAACCAAGCACAATCAAGTAGGGTTTAAACAGTGCTGGAGGCGCTGACAACAACAGTGTTTAGTCACTAGAGCGCTTGACGGAATGACTCAGCTTAAAAGGCGAGTCTAAGATCTGACAGAGTTCCGCCTAGATAAATCTAGTGATAAAGTGTTGAGCACTAAGCATGCCTGCTAGGAGGAGCATGAGAGACCAGAGGGTCTAAGTGCACTCCTCTTTCGAGGAAGTGAGCGAGAACCCGAGGGCTAGAGTACGCTCGAGGTCTAGGCGCACTCTCAATAGCTACCACAAAACGCATAAGGGTGTAAGGCCTAAACCAATTTGGTAGCTAGCCCGGAAGTGGGCGGAAACCCAGAGTCAGTATAAGGGTACTTGCACGAGATGTTAGTACCACACAATCATGCATATAAAAAGACAGTAACTCGACCATCCATAAGGTGTAAAGCCCAAAGGCTGTGTGTAAGCCTATAAGGGCTGATGCCCGGTCTAACCGCACTCTCAGTACCTACCACGAAACCCATAAGGGTGAAAAGCTAGACCCATTGGGTAGCTAGGCCGGGAGTGCGCAGAAGCCCCGAAGGCTATACATGTGTACCTACATGGTTAGTAGCAATACATGCACAAATATCATACCATTTATACTATTACAAGCATTCGAACACAAGATACAGCACATGATATCGGTACACGCATACAACCCGGTACAAATATACAGGACCATATACAGAAACTCATAACAAATCCAAATACAGTACAAGCTCGATAATGTAAGGAAAAACAATCGCCAAAATACAAACACAATGAAAATGCCAGGAACTCCGGAAAGCTATGCGCACGAACTCCGTAGTGGGAAAACACTAAAGCAAGAAGTGAACAGGGGCTTAGTCCTTTAGTGGCCGCCAGCCCTAGGGAGGTGCGCCGGCCTCCTAAGGTGGCCAAGGAGGTAGTCGGCCCCATGAATGAGGAGATGGAGGAGGTGTTGTTGTATGCGGCTTTGAGCTTAGTGGAGATAAAGGTAATGGTGTGTTGGATTTTGATGAAGAAGGAAAGGAAGATGATGGAGATGCTGATGTAGGTGATGGGGGTAATGATATGTGGTAAGAGTGATGGTGGTGGTGGTGGAGAGAGGATTATAAGAGAAAGTAGTGAAGGAGAAGTTGTAGTAGTGGTGAAGGTGATGTTGAAGAATATGGTGGAGTTATCGCCGAAGGAGTCACCCGAATATTCATTGGAAAGGTAGCCAGAGACACCACCGACGAGGAGATGGCCACCCCTAGCTTGGGGTGGTGGCCGACCTAGATGGTGGAGTGGAGGTGTTTTTGTGGAAGAATTTGTATGTGATTTTTGTATTGGAGAAGATAAATGAGATGGTAGAAGTTTGGTGGAGTTTGGAGATTGTGGTGGAATAAATAAAGATGGAGGAGGATGAAGATGATGGTAAGGAGTTGTATAAGTTGTAGTTGTTTTAGGGTTGAAGGAAGATGTGACGCCCCGATACAGCGGGTACAGAGACGTCACTGCGACGTATATATGCAGGTCAGAAATACCCTTACGTATATACGCTAAGAATCAGTACAGGCAAGAATCAGAGTGCGAAAGCACAATGGTCATATACATTCCAACAGAAAAGTACAAGTACATAGTTATCACAGAGAGTGATACAATATTATAAGAATATTACATCACCAAAAAATATAAAAGTACATCATATGAAGAGGTATACAAAAGCTGAGAGGTGCTCACGAGCAGCAAGAGGGGTCTCGAGAACCAAACAGGAGAGGAACTGGGAGGAAGAGCTGCGGCAATAATCCAAGCTTCTGCTGCACTCCGATCGTCACGAAAGGATCCGTTGCGTACTCTGATCAGTTCCAGTTAGGCCACCAAGGTCCAGTCTCTAGGATCTGGACATGAGAATTCAGGTTGTCAGACGCAACCCTGCGAGTACATATAATAAAGCCAAATGGCGTGCATAACAGGTACACGTAATGATCAAGTGATGTAGTCCAAGTATGCAGGTACAAGTAATAACAAATAATATAAGGGAAATTAAAGGAACGACAGTAAATCATATATATCGATAAATCTGAAACTGAAAACATGCATAAGGCAGTATGAAGAGTGAAGGTACATGCGGTAAATAAGTTAAACATGCGATAAATATAAGTATGGATAAAATTAGTTGTAGAAGCTCAGATTATGGATTCACGGGACAGATACGTCAAGGGGATAATCCAAACAAGGAAACCCTCATCTATATACCATATATCTCATGTCACCATCATCTGAGTTTCTACATCTTGAGTTGCCCTAAGAATAACAAAACTATAGTGTATCTGGAGTAATCATCATATGTCATAAAGCAAGGTATCAACGCAGGGTATAACGCTATAACTGGAATATAAAAGTATTCATTTTAATTTATCTAATAATAATAATCAGTACCGTTCGATATTTTAATCGCCTCCCTATTAGTGCCTCACATCACCGATAATCCATACTAGAGTTCGCACTCTGTAGAACTTACCCGGGTCTGATTGTGAGTACCAGGACCCGAACAAAGGAGAGACCAAATATCACACGTTTCCAATATTATCACTGTTTGGGCGTTACATTCTCATGTTATTCTTGTCCCTTTCCTACCGGCGTCCCACAACACCGACAGTTCACGATGGAGCCCACCCTTCCAGTAGAACTCATCCGAAACTCCGATAATTATTCGAATAGGGGAGAGACCAAATAACATGTGCTTCAGGCGTTATCATTGTACAGGCATGTGTGGGTGTTAATAGGCACTGAGAATGCTTATCACGCTAACACCAGGCGGCACAGGCAGGAGGGAGGGGAGTAACCCTACAGATTCAAGAGGTGGCCCCCATAGATTCAAGAGGTGGCCCCCACCATGTGTGTGGTGTGGCACTTTGCTCTGAGGGTTAATACGGGAGGTAGCCCCACGGATTTGAGGTGGCCCCCAGAGATTCAAGAGGTGGCCCCCACCATATGTGTGGTGTGACACTTTGCTCTGTATGGCACTTTGCTCTATTTGGGGAATGGATTCTAGAGGTGGCCCCCACCACGTGTGTGGTGTGGCACTTTGCTCCGTGTGGCACTTAGTTCCATTCAGGATCCGCCGGACGCTAGCACGATATGGGATACATTCTCGTCATCCTGACACTAGATATGCTCTGCCGGACGCCGGTCTGACTGTGCTATTAATAAGAGTAACAGTGCAGGGGACATGAGTACAGGAGATACAGGAGTTCAGGAGTACAGGGGTTCAAAAGTATAGGAGTTCCAGAGGTCTGGTCACATAATAATCATGAATATGCCAGGTAATACAGGTGTAAGGTATCAGGTGTCAGATATAACATGGCAAGTGCTGGTGTCAGATATCATGTAATAAGTATAGCATGGCAAGTCCCGGTGTCAGATATCATGTAATAAGTATAGCATGGCAAGTACCGATGTCAGATATCATGTAATAAGTATAGCATGGCAAGTACCGGTGTCAGGTATCATATGTCAAAATAGCATGGCAAATACCGGTGTCGGGAATCATGTGTCAAATATACCATGGCAAGTACCGGTGTCAGGTATCATATGTCAAATATAGCATGGCAAGTATCAAGTGTATACATGTTAGGGTCAGGTAACTAATATGTCGGTGAGAGTCACAACAACAAATATCACGTATCAACCGGTCATGTAACATAGTACCGGAGAACAGTATAAACATTTCAAACTCTTCACAATCATTTTTATAATAATAATAAATTTATCTTTTAATTAGCTATGCGAAGCTGAGTAAAGCGGAAGCAGATCTAGACATGCCCGGTATAATACCAGTTCGACAAAGTATAATAATGGCCAGAAGCATGATAATCATTTATATAAGATATACTAACTTGCATAAAGAGGCATCATATATTAAAAGAAAGATAATAATTATTAGATATGGAATGATGGTAATAAAGCAAGAAATGTACTCGCCTAACACCAGAATGAAAATATCGAGAAAAATCCAGGAAGATCCGCGAACACGTTCAAGCAAGCTACTACCCCATATATATTAAAATATATATATAATTATATATATATTATAAATATATTAGAGAGATAATGAGAGAGGAGAGAGAGAAAGGAGAGAGAGTTGTAGGAATTTGTTTTTTTAAAAAAAGGAAAAAGAAAAAGTGGAAAAAAGGAAAGAAAGAAATAAAGGAATAAATGAGAGGGGTATAATGGAAAATATAGAGATGTAATTACGGGATTAAAGTGGGGGTAAAAAGGGGAAAGAAGAAAAAGGAAAGAAATAAAAGAAAGAAAAAAAGAAAGAAAGAAAAAAGAAGAAGGAGATGGGAGGCCGGCCCCCGGGGAGGAGGGGGTGGTAGAGTTTGTTTGGTTTGGGGTTGTTGTTTGTATTGTTGAAGGAGGTGGTGGGTGGTGGTTGAAGGTGGTGGTTGGTGGTGATTGGTAGTGTTTGGTGGTGTTGGGGAGTTGGAGGAGGAGAAGGAGGAGATGGTGGTTGAGGGTTTGGAAGTGGAGGGGGTGGTGGGTTGATGGTGAATTTTAGAGAAGAAGAGGAAGTGGTGGAATGGGTTATGTTGAAATTAGAGGAATAGGGTGGGATTTGGGGGTGATGGAAGTGGGGAAGGGAAGAGGGGAGGTAGGGGTGCGATGGCGGTGGTGGCGGCTCAGGTGGTGGAGGCGGCGGTTGAGGAGTTGGGTGAAGGTGTTGGTGGGAGAAATGAAGTAAAGAGGAAGATAGAGAAGGAGAAAGGAAGGAAAGAAAAAAATTTAAAGAAGGGAGAAGGAGAGGGAGAGAATGGGTCAGGGATGGAGGATGGGGGTACGGCCCCCCACTTACTGCTGCTGCTGCTGGTCGTGTACAGGCGCTGCTTCTGGAGCATTGCAGGGAATGGTGTGGTGCAGGGTATGGGGGAAGTAAGGGAGAAGAAAAGAAAAGAAGAAAAATAAAGAAAAATAAAGGAAAAGTGAAAAAATAAGGAAAAAGAAAATAAAATAATAAATAATTATATTATTAAATAATTAATTTATTAGAATAACCTGGGAGTATAAAATAGAGGAGTGGAGAAGGAAAAAGCAAGAAAAGTAAATAACGGTAATTAATATTATTATTTTAATAGGGCAAAAATTTGACTGTTTCATAAACGTTTCAAAAAATTCTAAAAAATAGTAAATATGATTTTAAGATGTTCGGTGAAATCGGATTCGAAAAATTCAATTTAGTTTTCAAATTAAAAATCTTGGAATCTTTCGGCGATACCGGCCATTTTGATAAATTTAGAAAAATCTCCAAAAATGTATTTAGATAGAAAATAAAATTCTAAAAAGTAATGTGAAAGCCGTTTCTGAAAATTTAATTTCATTTGAAAACTAAAAATCTGGGAATCTGTCAGCGATGCCGACCGACACCGATTTTGGAGATTTTGCAAAATAATTCTGGAAAATTTCAAAAAATCATGAAAAATCTAAAATATTAGAAAATAGTGTTTGAAACTGAAATCGATCAAATCATACTACCAAAAAGATCAAATCGGGTGGTATGCCGGTATCAGGTTCACGGTCCGAGTCAAGGCTGACTCTAAGACCGAGAACCAGATCTGATACCAAAAAACATGAGCAATCACAACTTAAAAACAAATATTACAAGAAAATTGAATAATATAGTTAAAAAAATCAGGACAAGTACCTGTGTAAGTATCTCGAAAACGGGGTGGTATAGAGGAATAGGTGGTGATGGGGTTTTGATGGAGAAAATGAAAAGGTAAGGAGAAGGAAAGGGGTTGTATTTGGAGTTGGAGTTAAAGGAGAAGGAGAAGGAATAGGGTTAGGTTTTTTTTGTGTAATGGTGATGGGAGAGGGGGTTATGGCCAGCCTTGGTGATGGTAAGGGTGTGATGAGTGTGCTGGGATATTTTGGAGGAGATATTTTGGTGGAAGGGTGTAGAATGTAATAGAAGAATAGAGAAGGTTTTAGAATATGGTGGAAGGAAAAGGAATGAAGGAAAAAAAGAAAAGAAAAAATAAAAAATAATTAGAAAAAATGGAAAAATAATTGAAATGGTGAAATCCCCAAGTCCAGTTGCGGATGTGGGAAATTTTCGGAAAAATACCGGAAATGCTCAAAAATCAAGTATCTCAGAAAGCTCTCTAAAAATTCTCAAAAATCAAGAATATTATATGGAGTATCATGGTGAAATCAGATTTGAGAAATTCTATTTCATTTTTAAATTAAAAAGCTTGAAATCAGCCATTGATATAGGCGACACCAAATCTGGCGGAATTTTGATAAATTCAGAAAAATCTCAAAAAATACATTAAGATAGTAAATATTATTCTAAGAGATAATGTGAATTAATTTCTCAAAATTTAATTCTATTGATAAACTAAAAATCTGGGAATCAATCAGCAGTACTGATCGACCTCGATTTTGGAGATTTTATTAAAATAATTCTGAAAATTTTTGAAAAATCATGAAATATTGGAAAATAGTATTTAAATTGAATTCATCAAATTTGACTACCAAAAAGGTCAAATCGATTAGTACACTGGAATCGGGTTCCCTGTCCAGATTAGGGTGGGCTCTAAGCCTGAGAATCTAGATCCAAAACCAAGCAATAACGTAATTAATCTTAATGAAAACAAATATTAAAAATAAATCAAAAATTTGATCGAAAAATTTGAATATCTGAGTACATATTCTGGGAACGGGGTGTTACAATGATAATGTGTGGTCAGATCATGGAGAAAAATTGGAATGTTAGAGTTTTAAACCGCCTCCTTATATTATAATATAAAGAGACTTACTAAGAGCACTTTACCCATATACACACACTTGTTTAATTCTGGAAGGATTTGAGACTGAATCTTTCCCACTCAAATATAATCCTATGACATCTGAATGCAAGATTCATTCCGTTGAAGTTGATCTATATTATTTCAAGTAACTAAAAATCAAAAATCATGTATTTTAAATACTTTTTGCCCATTTAGAAAGTAGGCACAAAATGGAAGGTCGAAAATAGCATATTACTTAGATCTACATTTTAGACATAGAAATTCACGATCTGACTATTTCATCATGATCTAAACACTTAAAACCCCTCACATACTAATTTTTGTTAAATTTTAAATATTCTACACTGTTCAACTAATCACCTCACTATGTTGACTATCCATTTTGCGCATGCTTGATAGATGGGCAAAAGTTTTCAAAATACATAATTTTATATTTTAGTTACTTGAAATAATTTAGACCTACTTCAACAGAGCGGATCTTGCATTCAGATGTCATAGGGTTGTATTTGAGTGGGAAGGATTCAACCTCGAATTATTCCAGAATGAAACAAGTTTATCTCTCTCTATATATACACACACACACACAAAGAAATATGTATATCAGAAGACAACTGAGAGTCCCTCTCAGCTTACGGTGACGTGGCACATTATTAGCTACACCAATAAGTTGCGGCCCGCCTATTGGAGTAAGTGAAATTACTAAATGCCTCGCCGTAAAAGGTAGTTGTCCCGCTATTGTTTATTATTATTTTTCCCTTATTTCTTTTTTCACGTGTTATCAGATCCAGGTTTGAGTTTTACTGCGAGAAAATTTTTCTAAAAGAAGCCGCTCTCCGTATCAGTTTTTTCTTTTCTTTTTTACTTTGCAGACCTAAATCTCCTTTTCTGTTTTAATGTCGACAACCGACCAGAACACATCTCCTTCCAATTCAGGTCGCCGTCGCCCCCGATTTGAGTCTCTTGATTTAAATATGAACCACATATCATTGTGTTCAACTTCGTCACAAAATATTGAAAATCTTGAAAAAGGGTTGAGATCTTTGAATGTTGATCAAGAGGTTTTCATTTTATCCTTTTTTTAATTTTTCCCGCAACTTCTTATATGTAAAAAAATATTTGGTATCGTAGATGTGCAACTGCGACTTAGATTACGACTTTAGTAAAAGTGATTATTGTTCTGTAAAACGTATTCTAGGTCGCAGTTGCACATTTTTGTTAACTACGATCTCAGTCGTAATTATTTAATTTGAAAAATACCTATTTTTCTCGTATACACCAAATTGTAAAAACTGCAACTAAGGTTGCAGTATATGTTAAACCAATTTTTAATAGTTACAGCTATCTTTACAACTGCGACCTTAGTTGCAATTTTATTTAAGATGGTTCAGACATTTGATTTTCAATTATTTCTTTTTATTTTCAAATACCTATTTTTTCTCATATAACTAAATTGGAAGAACTGTGACTAAGGTCGCAGTATATATTAAAAATATTTTTCAGTTATTATAGACATCTATATAATTGTGATGTTACCTTTTGCATGTGCTACCTTTTGCACAGTCCTTTTATATGTTAAGTGTTTCGAGTGAGGTCGCAGTATTATAAAATATCACATTCTTTTACAAAAAAAAAATGGATATCCTTAAAGATGCGACTACGATCATAATCATTTATTCAATAATCACAGCTATCTTTACATTGCGATCTTAGTCGCATTTTTATTTATTATAATTAAGACATGTGAATTTCAATTATTTTTTTATACTCAGTTCTATAGGATGTGAATTTACATGGATAAATGTCTCGAAGCATAGTTATTCTTTTAGGACAATAATTTTTCATAGACGATGAAGTATACAACTTTTACAAAGCTTATTGTAAGGAACAGAGATTTTGGCGTAAGAAGAAAAAGAATAGATAAAATCTGCCCCATTGATAGGTAGACCAAATGTAAGGGCAACATCCTCTACTGTTAACTCAATTTGTTTGCCTCATATTAGAAATATCCTTGTCTCCCTATCGTGCTGTTTTATAATTTTTAGTACACTTATGTTTGATTTTAGGCCTTTGTCAGCACCAAACTCCTCATTGTAGAAGACCATGAAAATTGGACCAAACGGGGTCTCCTTCATCGCATTGAAAAAATCTGCCTGAATGTGCTTTTTGAATTTTCTTATGAATTTGCACATAAGTTTTAGGCTCAATCTCATAGAAGAACCTTCAGTTCTTACTTACCTATAGATGCAGAAATATTAACAATATAGTATAAAAATCAAGGTCGCAGTACATTTAAATAATTTTGGAAAAGAAAAATGACTGCAACCTAGTCGCATCAGTATTTAATAAACTATAAAACACTGTGACCAAGGTCGCACTGTTAACACTGCGACAGAAGTTGCAATTTTCTAATTAACCTAATTAGTTAACTAATCGGAATCTTTGTTTCATCATATTACGACCAGGGTCGTAGTATCCTATTAAGCTAACAAAGTAGAACAGACTGCGCTCCAGGCCCCCAAAAAAAGAGAAAAGGGATGGCAACACTGCGACATCAGCTGTAGAGTTTTAAAAAAAATAATCTTGAAAACCAAACGGACGTTAATAAGTTTTAAAAAAATTTTTTTTTTACAGACTGCGACCAAGGTCGCAGAAACTTAGGTCACTAATATAAATAACTGCGACCCAAGTCGACAAAATAGGATGAAAAAATACAGTGACCTTTGTGTAAGATCACCTAGAGGGGGGGTGAATAGGTGATGGCTAATCTAATGGTCACTTATGAACAAATAATGCGGAATTAAAACTAAGTTGATCAAATTAAACTTCTTTTAAGTAAACACTTATGTATAATACAAGAGTGTTGCCGAATTCCCCTTGCGAGGCTCTGGACAAACTCCTCTAGATTCCCCTTGAATGGGTTGAGGTGCCGCGTTGGCTCTCTTGGTTGAATACTAATGTTAACAACAATCCCAAGCAAGTATGTATATCAATTATGAGCACAAGGGAATATATCATGCATATATAAGATGAACACAATAATTGAATGCAAGATATAAAATAGAGACAAAAAGAGAAAGAGAGCAAGAGTGAGCAATCGCAAACACAAAGGGTTTGTTTCGAGGTTCGAGCACACTTGCTCTACATCCCCGCCTTCGACACACGAAGGATTTCCACTATGTAAGATCCCACCGGATCTCTCCTCGGTGCCGCAACACCTACAAGCCCTCGGACTCTCTAGTCCCTTACACACCACAAGCCCACCGGCTCGTCGAGGCCGCACCTCAAATCACCACAAGAGTTCACACCCGAACTCCACACCACAACGAGCACACTTGCCCGTCTCCTCAAAGTACAAAGTAAAATCTCTTTGGTGATCACAACACTTTGATCACCTTACAAAAACTCTCACTACAACACTCTCCTATAGGATGAATAGCTCAATGGATGCTCAAGTGTTTGTGTGAGAAAGCAAGGAAAGACTATGGTGAAAATCTCAAAGAATCACTAAAACACTCTCTTGATAAAAAACTCCCTTTAAGATGGGAAGTATTTGCACTCAATTTTGTGGAGAAAAAACTCTTCTAAAAGTATCAGAAAAACTGGCTCAAGAGTCTCTAAAATCTTAACCTCAAAACAGTTGACAAGACCCCAATTTATAGGCTGCCAGAAATAGAGCCGTTGGGTTCTGTCAGAGCTGCCGGTCGACCGGCCCGGTCGACCGGCAACGGTCAAAAATCCGACCGTTGCAGTCTTCGGTCGACCGGCCCGGTCGACCGCGCAACTGGAGAAGAGAGAAAACTCTCTGTCGGTCGACCGGCCCGGTCGACCGATAATTCCCGAGAGCAAAGCTCTCTTAAGCGGTCGACCGGTCCGGTCGACCGACCTCCAGTGCACACAGGCGTGCACGCTGTGCACGTCCGGTCGACCGACCCGGTCGACCGGCCACTGTTAGTTCTGAAAAATCAGAACTGACAGAACCTGAAAATTTTGGGTTTAAAGATAGGTCTTTTTGGCTTAATAAAAATCCCATAAATACTTAGAAATTCTACAAAAATAGTTTTATGATATAGAAACATGCTTGCACAAAATCAAGGCATGTTATTGAAGATTTGACTATTTTTGTAACATGGAAATATTGGCTCAAAAAAAAAAACTGTTTTTCTAAAACACATGTTTTTCCATAACTTCACAAAATACAAAAACAAGATATTTTGAACTTATAAAGCAAAGTGTGTATGGATATGATCCACCACACAATCAAGATGAAATATCTAGTTTTTGACATAAAGCACTAAACTTGGTTTTGGTTAAAGGATATGTATATAAGAAATTACCAAAACCCAAAGTAGATATTTTGTCATAAGGAAAATCTCATCAAATACAAAAACAAGATATACTTTTAAAGCATAGTGTGTATGGATATGATCCACTACACAAATAAGATGAATATCTAGTTTTTGACATAAGGCTCTAAACATGGTTTAGGATATAAGATATGTAAACTATGAAATACCAAAAACCAAATTGTATTTTATCACAAATAAAAATCTTTTCTTAACTAGGAAAATCTTTTATGAAAATCATTCTATCAGGAGTTCTATCAAGAGTGTGTGTGTGATATAGACTTGAGCAATCCACCAATCTATTCTATCCTTTACATTTTTATCTAAAACAAATAAAAATCTTATACCTAGACACAAGTCTTCAACTCCTTGAAGTCTTCCCTTGAAGGCTTCTCATCTTCTTGACTTGGTCCAAGTAATCCACCGAGCTCATCTCTAGATGTGTACTTGATGCATAGGCTCGTGAATCAACCGGTGCTAGCTTCCAACTTGTCTTTAAATCCTTTGTTGAAGCTCCACACCTACTAAGATCTTGATAAAGAATCTGTCACTAATTAAACACAAGATCATTAGTAATCATAACTTCATGAGTTGATCATCATCAAAACTAGGGTGATAGGCCTTTGGGCCAACAATCTCCCCCTTTTTGATGATGACAAAACTCATGACGTTATATATGCATGGATTAAAGTAAAGCTTCAAAGAAGCTCCCCCTTAACTCATGCATACAAAATAAATAATAAATATGATCATGAAGCACATGAATATGGATGCAAATATGGAGATGCAACAAGCATAAATCAAAATCTTTTTACTCCTATTTGCATAAATCAAAACACATATGCATAAATACAAATCTTAATTTCCCTTAAGTAAGAAGGACAAATACGTCTCCCCCTTAAGCAAGGAAATCATGCATATATATCAAAAACAAAAACACAAATACTTCTCTCCCTTTTGTCAATCATCAACAAAGGGTTCAAAGTAAAATAAAATCAACAAATTTTCTCCCCTTTATGTCAAAAATAAAGAAGTCAAGGAGGGGCAATACAAATCAAAAAAAATTTTGAATTTTTCTCATCAAAACAAAATCATTAATTCTATTTTATCAAAACAAATTTTGAATTTTCTCTTTGATATCAAATAAAAAATATTGATACCATTTTAAAATCTAATGCATAAGCTTGAAAAATAAGATTTGAATTAAGCTTAGCATTAACAACACATGAAGAATTTGAACTAGTTAAATGAGAGTGTTTAACAACTAGTACGAAATCCTTCTATCAAGGAATAAATCTAAGGATTTTCATGAAATAGCAATGAAACACAAAACACTCAAACACTCTAATCTATAAAGTCCAAATAGTTTCAAAAGAAGTGAGTGTACTAATGTTATGTGAAACATGGCATCATGAAAATGGCAATAAGGTACAATATTCCTTAGAAAATCATAAACATCAAAATCATCTCACATTTTTTTTTATTAAATCATTGAAAACAAAATCTATATGTCAAGATATATGTATGTTTTGACAATACATGAAATATACATACATATCTCTTAAACTCAAGTGAGTCTATATGAATGGATTTGCATTGAAGGCAAAAGACTCAAGAGTTATACATGTATATTTTAAGGTTTGGCAAAATACACATATACATGAAATAAAAGGCACATGATCATAAATCAAATCCAAAAGGTGAACATAAGTTTAAATATGTATGAATCATCAAAACTAAGCAATACAAGTACATTTCAAGGGTTCAAATAAGCATTTAAGCACACTTACTAATAGATCTTTTTGAGGCCCATGATATGTTCAAGTATAAATCCTAGTGTTGACAAAAACTAACATATAAACTAATATTCAAATCATGAAGCATTAAATTTTAAGAAAAATTGAATCATGTGACAATCTCAAAAACTATTTGAAGAATACATAACTAGTATAAATTGTTTTTGAAAAACTAGTTAAAGATCCTTCAATTATGTCAAATCATATGTTTTTCATGAATGAGACTAAGTACATAAAAATCCAAGCACTCATAGTCCATAAAGCTCATAAATATATTTTTGAATAAAAGATGAGTGTTCAAAGGTTATGTAAATAGTATTTTCATGAAAGTTGTCATTGAAGCTCAAATCACATAGAAATCATTGTTATCAAAACAAAATCATTTTATTAAAAAACTACAATCTTCATGGTATATGTATGAATTATACAAATCTAACAATACACATACATATCCCAAAATTGTAAAAGAGTCTATCAAATATTTGCATGAAAGCTAGAGACTCACGGGTATACATGTATATTTATTAGATTTGAATTAAACACACATATACATGAAGTAAATCATAAAAATTGGCAAAACATGTATAAAGGAGAATCATCAAAACTAGTCTATACAAATACATAAAGTGGATACAAGTGAGCATGAAGTCCAAATATTTAAGAATCAATTGTAGTTCACTATTTGTATATGTATACATACAAGTTTGATAAATCTACATCTAAGCATGTAACTACCACATAAAGCACACAAAATCTTAAAATATGAACATGCTATGAATATTATGAATGAACAAGCATGTACATAAATGAAATAGGAGTTTAGAAATTGTTACCAACTCCAAAGCTCCTAGCATGGTGGTTGATCCACCAAAGCTCCTTGATAGCGATGCAACCCAAAAGTATGTCCATCATGTCCAAGTGCATCCACTACCAAGGTACCATCCCTCTCACGTTTTGAGAGAGCCCTCACCTACATCACAAGCAAAAGGTGGGGGTTTTGGTACCCATATTTTTTGGGTCCTATGGGGTTAGCTTTGTAAGGAACCCAAGCATTTTTATTTTTATCAAAAATAAGAACATTTAACCTTTCATAACAAAATTTTCTTAGATGGCCTTTGCGGCCACAATGTGTACATGTGTACACCTTAGCATACTTATGAGTGGGAGTGTGAGCATGATGTGCATCATAAGCATGGTCATGATGATGATGTGCATGAGTATGAGGGACTTGTTTCTTTTGGAACAAGGATTCCAATCTAGTATGATTGAATGCACATGAGCTCAAATTAGAGCTCAAATTATCAATTTTATTTTTCAAATTTTCAATCTCATTAGTGGTGGTATGTAAAGCATGGTGAGATAAAGAATCATTTTTCTTTTTCTTTTGAAAAACATTATCCTTTTCTTTTTCAACAAATTTTCTTTTTAAAGATTTATTTTCTTGAAAAACGATTTCCTTTTGTTTTTCCACCAAATCAATCTTATCCTTCAAAATAGTGTTCCCTTCACAAAGATCATTCAATTTTGAAAGTAAGGAAACATTTTCATTTTTCAAATCTTTATTTTCTTTTTCTAAACATGCAAGTTTATTTCTAAAAGAATCATTTTCTACATGCATGCAATCAATGTTCTTTTTCAAATTCTTGTTATCTTTTTCCAAACATGCAATGTTACCTCTAAAAGAGTCATGTTCTACATGCATGCAAGCAATATCCTTTTTCAAATTTTTATTTTCCTTTTTAATTATGTCATATCTCTCAAGCAATAATTGGCAAAATGAATTTAGCTCATCATATGACATAGTAGCATCCTCATCCTCGGATTCGGAAGTTACCTCAAGGGGGTTATCCCCTTGGACCATGTAGCACACGTTGGAGATGTCGCTTCCAACGTCCGAATCGCTCCCCGCATAGTATAGATCCTTTTCGCCAAGGGAGGTGATGATGTTCCAAGCTACAAAAGCCGATTCAACATTAGAAACCCTAGATAAATAATCATCATTTAGGGTTGACTTAATAGCATGAAGGGCTTTTGCATTAGCCTCAATGTTCTTACCATTTAAGCAATATTCTTTATTAGTTGTGGCAAGATATACACTAAGGCCAAGTCCTATGAGGAACAAAGACATCTTAACCTTCCAAATTTGGATGTTAAGAATGTCAAAGGTGGGTGGTGACATGAAGTCCATTGTGTGTGTACAAATCTTGTGATTAGCCTAAAAGATGATCTTTAACTCTTAGGTTGTTAGACCCAATATCAAGAGCACTAGCTCTGATACCAATTGTAAGATCACCTAGAGGGGGGGTGAATAGGTGATGGCTAATCTAATGGTCACTTATGAACAAATAATGCGGAATTAAAACTAAGTTGACCAAATTAAACTTCTTTTAAGTAAACACTTATGTATAACACAAGAGTGTTGCTGAATTTCCCTTGCGAGGCTCTGGACAAACTCCTCTAGATTCCCCTTGAATGGGTTGAGGTGCCGCGTTGGCTCTCTTGGTTGAATACTAGTGTTAACAACAATCCCAAGCAAGTATGTATATCAATTATGAGCACAAGGGAATATATCATGCATATATAAGATGAACACAATAATTGAATGCAAGATATAAAATAGAGACAAAAAGAGAAAGAGAGCAAGAGTGAGCAATCGCAAACACAAAGGGTTTGTTTCGAGGTTCGAGCACACTTGCTCTACATCCCCGCCTTCGACACACGAAGGATTTCCACTATGTAAGATCCCACCGGATCTCTCCTCGGTGCCGCAACACCTACAAGCCCTCGGACTCTCTAGTCCCTTACACACCACAAGCCCACCGGCTCGTCGAGGCCGCACCTCAAATCACCACAAGAGTTCACACCCGAACTCCACACCACAACGAGCACACTTGCCCGTCTCCTCAAAGTACAAAGTAAAATCTCTTTGGTGATCACAACACTTTGATCACCTTACAAAAACTCTCACTACAACACTCTCCTATAGGATGAATAGCTCAATGGATGCTCAAGTGTTTGTGTGAGAAAGCAAGGAAAGACTATGGTGAAAATCTCAAAGAATCACTAAAACACTCTCTTGATAAAAAACTCCCTTTAAGATGGGAAGTATTTGCACTCAATTTTGTGGAGAAAAAACTCTTCTAAAAGTATCAGAAAAACTGGCTCAAGAGTCTCTAAAATCTTAACCTCAAAACAGTTGACAAGACCCCAATTTATAGGCTGCCAGAAATAGAGCCGTTGGGTTCTGTCAGAGCTGCCGGTCGACCGGCCCGGTCGACCGGCAACGGTCAAAAATCCGACCGTTGCAGTCTCCGGTCGACCGGCCCGGTCGACCGCGCAACTGGAGAAGAGAGAAAACTCTCTGTCGGTCGACCGGCCCGGTCGACCGATAATTCCCGAGAGCAAAGCTCTCTTAAGCGGTCGACCGGTCCGGTCGACCGACCTCCAGTGCACACAGGCGTGCACGCTATGCACGTCCGGTCGACCGACCCGGTCGACCGGCCACTGTTAGTTCTGAAAAATCAGAACTGACAGAACCTGAAAATTTTGGGTTTAAAGATAGGTCTTTTTGGCTTAATAAAAATCCCATAAATACTTAGAAATTCTACAAAAATAGTTTTATGATATAGAAACATGCTTGCACAAAATCAAGGCATGTTATTGAAGATTTGACTATTTTTGTAACATGGAAATATTGGCTCAAAATAAAAAACTGTTTTTCTAAAACACATGTTTTTCCATAACTTCACAAATACAAAAACAAGATATTTTGAACTTATAAAGCAAAGTGTGTATGGATATGATCCACCACACAATCAAGATGAAATATCTAGTTTTTGACATAAAACACTAAACTTGGTTTTGGTTAAAGGATATGTATATAAGAAATTACCAAAACCCAAAGTAGATATTTTGTCATAAGGAAAATCTCATCAAATACAAAAACAAGATATACTTTTAAAGCATAGTGTGTATGGATATGATCCACTACACAAATAAGATGAATATCTAGTTTTTGACATAAGGCTCTAAACATGGTTTAGGATATAAGATATGTAAACTATGAAATACCAAAAACCAAATTGTATTTATCACAAATAAAAATCTTTTCTTAACTAGGAAAATCTTTTATGAAAATCATTCTATCAGGAGTTCTATCAAGAGTGTGTGTGTGATATAGACTTGAGCAATCCACCAATCTATTCTATCCTTTACATTTTTATCTAAAACAAATAAAAATCTTATACCTAGACACAAGTCTTCAACTCCTTGAAGTCTTCCCTTGAAGGCTTCTCATCTTCTTGACTTGGTCCAAGTAATCCACCGAGCTCATCTCTAGATGTGTACTTGATGCATAGGCTCGTGAATCAACCGGTGCTAGCTTCCAACTTGTCTTTAAATCCTTTGTTGAAGCTCCACACCTACTAAGATCTTGATAAAGAATCTGTCACTAATTAAACACAAGATCATTAGTAATCATAACTTCATGAGTTGATCATCATCAAAACTAGGGTGATAGGCCTTTGGGCCAACACTTTGTCGCTGTGTTAAAAAATTAAAAAAATCTTTAATAAGATCATTAATTTCTATTTTTTCATCTTAAACTGTGATTCGGATTAAAGTTTCAGTGTAAAAAATTAAAAAATATTGTTTCAAATCGTATAAATATATTTAATTTTGATTCTTAATCATTTAAAACATAAAAGGCAACTCTTTTACTCTTAATTGCGATCATGGTTGCAAGCTTTTAAAATAAAAAATTTAAAAATTTATTTTTAAAAACCAAGATTCTTGAAAATTTTAAGAAAAAATAAAATTTTCCCGGAAAAATTCAGTTTATTAGAAACTTTTGAATCGAAGTTAAATTAAAATAAGGAATTTTCTTTTAAAAAATGGAAACCCCAACTGAAAAAAAAATCAAACTATTAAGGGTTACAGAACCCAAAAAATATTTTTTCTAAGTTTCCCCTTTACCTTTTTTCGCGGATGATTTCTTGGAAGCCATCTTGATCAAATCTTTTGTTTAAAAAATAAAATTTTGAATGAAATTTTTTGGAATTTGTAGGAAACAATAACACTAAATTTTTCAGATTGATGAACTGAAAATTTCAGATCTGTAATTTTTTTGGAAGGAAAGATTTTACATACAATAAAAAGTTATGAGAGAGGGTATTTTCATCAAAGTGATTATTGAAGTGATGATGGCTTATTTGGGCGGGATTTTTTTGGCTTTTGTCCGCCAAAATTAATGACAAATTCGTGGCCATTATGTTGCCACGTCCCGCCGGCTGAGAAACTCTCTCAGTTGGCGGCTGAGGTACAATATCCCCATATATATATATATATATATATATATATATATATATATAATATATATATATATATATATATATATATATATATAATATATATATATATATATATATATATATATATATATATATTAATATATGGGATTTCGCTACATCCCCTAATGTCAAACAGTAATTAGAAAAAAACCTCAGCTTCAAAATTTAATTCGCTACAATCACCTCCTTTTTAAACTAATCAGGTGGGCCCACACGTCAAGCACAGAAGCGCTTCTCAGCGGCAAAAGATGCAAATATCCCGCAATAATCGCTTCGAAAATGCGGAGTGCTGGTATATGAAGGGCTGCAATCATGATCGTAGCCTTCACAAAAAACGCTCTATTTTTTAGTCTTTATTAGGACTACAATCATGATTGCAGTTCTTACAAAAAAAGATGTGTTTCTGAGCCTTTATAGGACTACGAGCGTGATCGTACTCCTCTTTATTAGGACTGGAATCTGTAAGATATTTCCTGATTTGATTCATACCCTATTTCCTATCCCATATCATAACACACGTGCAATTTATGTTAGTCAACATATTAGGTGTGTCTAATAGGTGCACTAAATTGTAAAGGTCGGTGGGACCTAGTACTACTCTCTAATTAGGGTTAGGAGCATTATGGGAAGGCCACTAATCAAAGAATTATATATAGAGAGGAAGTCTCTCTCTGCAGCCACGCATTATTCTCCACCCATAGGAGGCTAGGTTTAGCAGAGAGAAGGCTCTCCATCTCGTTCCCTACAGCGAAGATTCAGATCCGGGTATAGTTCATCATCCTTCAATAGTTCATCATCCTTCGAAAGGTATGTTATTTAAAGCCCCATCTCAAGATTGATTATATATGATATTGATATCTATGCATAGAGGTAATTGATCCTGTTTTATTCATGTTAAAATCTAACAAGTGGTATCAGAGCCTTGCTATGCTATCTATGTTTTAGGATCTAATCATGTATGATTATTATTAATTTTGGTTGAGAAGTATTATGTTGTAACTCTGAATCAAAAAGGATAGATCGAAAGAGATGAGGACTGCTGAGAGATTAATTTTGAGTATGGTTGCTTTTCTTTTAGGCTTTTAAATAATTTATTTTGTTTTCCTTCTTCCTGCTTTTTTGAAGAGGCTAATGTTATTGGGAGGATCTAAGTTTTGTTTGTTTTCAAAATTATTTATTGGCCTTTAGACGCGAATTTTGAGGAATTGATTATTTTCCGATTATTGAATTGATTATTTTCGGATCATATCCCCGTATGCTTTACCTATGGCATTTCAAATTTAATCTTTTCAAAGATAAAAATTATCCATAGAGTCCCTTGTGACAATTGATTTTGTAGATGAACACTAAATATGTTATTTGGGTGAGGAATGAGATAAGTTCTTTTTCCTATCTTAATTGTCTTTTAGTTTAAAAAAAAAATCTCTTAAAATGTTATCTCTGATTTTGATAATAAATAACGAAGTTATTGACTGAGAACGGTAGATTGGATAATTTTATCTAAAAGATATGAATCCCAATGAGTAGTTGATTTGCTTCTGCAAGAAAATATTCTCTCTCAGGTTGGATTTCTGAATTTACGGAAAATTATTCTAGAGTTTCATGTGAAGGATATGAAAAGATATCTTGGCAATTTTTAAATTATCTATTCACGAGAACTATATTTGAGTTTTAAATATTATCTATACATGAGTATTTTAAATTGCAACAATTTTGTATTTCTTGGAGATTTTCATTTAAAAATTTTATTAAAAAATTTGATCTCTTTGAATCCGAATAAAGAAATTTACCAATGATATTCATCAAATAATTAAGGTGCGTCAAGTATTCTCCGATCATCTTTTGTGCATGCAAGTAAGATGAATTTTAAATGTCAATAAAAGAGATAACTTTCTCTTCTTTTATTAAGATATCTTCAGAGATACACATACTTCAGTGTTCAAATTAAAAAAAAAAGGGGCAGTGATATTCTTCAGTGTCTAAAGTGTTTGTTTGAACTGGATGCATATGGCAAGTTTGAAGATTTTATCTTGTATTTTATTTATGTATTTTAATATTAAATTTGGACCCTATTAGTGTTCTATTATGTGGGTTGTCAATCTACATTGTTTTCTTGAAAAATTGTGGAGATTTTCAAACTATGATTTTGTGGAGATTTTCAAATTATGATTTTGTGACTGAAACACAAATGGTATTAAATAGCATATTGATTAAATATATGGTACAGCCGCAATGATAATCATGATGACTAGAAATTTCATGTCTTATTATCCATTTGGTTATGAATTCTCAGAGGTATGGCTATATGGCCATTTGTTTACTTACAGTTTAAAATTCCTCTATTATGGAATTGTTCAAGTTGAGAATCATAGTATTGCAAATTTAATTTATATTATTTGGGGACTTGTAATTGAGATGTTGAATTTCATCTAAGTTCAGTTTCTCTTGTATGATTAGATGTATTTGAAATATTAATTGTTGCTATTTAAAATCATGTAATGCCATGAACGATGAGATTCACATACTCTGCGAGTGAACTAATTCCAATTTTAAATAGCAAATTTTGATCTGCAGATATAAGTATACTTTAAATTCAGTATATACAATCATAATTTTCTTTTAAGTTTATATAAGTTTCCTATTAGTTTCGCATAAGTTCATGAAAGTATTATTATCCTATAATCGACAACCCTAGTAAAGTTTTTGACAACTTAAGGTAAATGCGATTTTTCTGATCAAATTGTGAATGTAAATATCATTGCTTGTGTTCAATTAAAGTTTTTTAAAGTTTTCACTAAGCTTTCATTGATGAAAGCAAATATCATCACATTTCATAAAGTACAATATCTCCAATGGGGTTTATGTGAGATAAGATTAACGACCATTTAAGCAAAACCTAATATGACTAGGTAGATCTACCCAAAGGTAGACTATTCAGTAACATATTTTGTTTTACTCTTATTTTGGGACCCTCTAGTTATGACCCATTAAGATTGACAGTGGTGCTAGGCTATTTAAAGTTTTATATATTACCCAAAGGTGATTATAGAATTTTTAAGTAACCTAGTAGGGTAAGATAGACTACATGTGTCGGTAAGATTAGGATAACCCTAAGCCCAAAGGATAGGAAGTGTCTGTAATTGAACCGAACATGATTAGTCTAGTCTTGAGTATGATTCTATCATCAACTGGGTACAATCATAATTAGTCATTGCCCAAAGGCAAGATTAAATTGTTGATTGTCAGACCCGCAGAGTGGAAAGGCTGACCATGAACACAATGCCACTCTGACTCGACCATCCTAACCCCGGATAGTGTCGTGAAAGTAAATAATTAATGCATATATATTCACATAATTTATTATGTGCCAGTAAATATGATTTTATCATCAACTGGGTGCAATCATAATTAGTCATTGCCCAAAGGCAAGATTAAATTGTTGATTGTCGGACCCGCAGAGTGGAAAGACATGAACCCTGAACACAGTGCCACTCTGCCTCGACTATCCTAACCCCAGATAGTGTCGTGACAGTAAATAATTAATGCATATATATTCACATAATTTTATTATGTGCCAGTAAATATGATTTTATCATCAACTGGGTGCAATCATAATTAGTCATTGCCCAAAGGCAAGATTAAATTGTTGATTGTCAGACCCGCAGAGTGGAAAGACATGAATCCTGAACACAGTGCCACTCTGCCTTGACCATCCTAACCCCGGATAGTGTCGTGACAGTAAATAATTAATGCATATATATTCACATAATTTTATTATGTGCCAGTAAATATAAATTTACCTTAGAATTTATTTCCGCTGCAGTTATGGATCCCACCGTAATCCATAAGCATTTGACTGGAATAAAGACCTTGACATACTCAAATTATTCATCATGAAAGATGAAACTCCAGATAGTATTGTGTTTATTGACTATAATTTTGTGATAACTGAAGACAAGCCTATTATTGACCCAGCGACTACTAATGCTTAAAAGTCAACAACTCAGGTATTTATTGACAAATGGTTTAAGGGCATTTAGATGAATATTCTCATTATTAAGTCTTCTATTTATTCTATTATGTTTGGTGGAACTCCTAAAAGGAGAATGTTAAAATTTGCTTGTAGTTATCAAGCATCAGTTTGAAGGATTTGTCAAGGGTAAGTACTATAATGGAGTTCATAGAAACTTTCAGACAAGTTTTAAATTCTTGTCATGTTTTAAATTTAAAAGAAGGGTCAGAAAAGAGTACATATCCATTTCAGCTTATCCTACTGATATTTGTAGATTTTTCTCACCCTTCTCGGGGAAGTCATAAATATTTTATTATATTCATTAATGATTTCTTTCATTATGCACATGTCTTTCTCCTCCACAAGAAATCTGATTACTTCAAAGTTTTTAAGGCTTTTCAATTAGGAGTTGAGCGATAATTGAATTAAAAGATGAAAGTTGTAAGGTCTGATCGAGGGAGAATATTATGACTAGATCAATCAGGATGATCAAAACTCTAGACCTTTATATAATTTTCTGAAAGATTAAGAAATTGTTGCTCAATAACACCATACCTGAATTTTCATTATCTTATGTTGTAGTATAAAATGATATTGTTCTTGGATCTATCATTGTATTTTGATCCGACAAGAGCTCCTTAGCTTAGGAGAGGGTACCCTCTACAGTGTTAGACTATGTATTGATTGATTATGTCACTTTTGACTTATACAG
The DNA here is from genome assembly GCA_038442645.1 of Agave tequilana. Lineage (NCBI taxonomy): Eukaryota > Viridiplantae > Streptophyta > Magnoliopsida > Asparagales > Asparagaceae > Agave > Agave tequilana. Next base: position 148,326 of record JAVJIF010008539.1, read on the forward strand.
TTGATTTGATTAGATACAACATGGTGATATTTTGGTCTTGTAACTGGATAGCTGAGTGAGATTATGCGTTGCTCATTGAATGATTATGCATTGCTCGTTGAATGATTTCATTTCTGCACTCAAACTTTAGGTTGGCAGCATAAAGGAGTTTCATTTTATATTAACTTCTTTTGTCAATCTGATGCGCTAAATTTGACATAGTGCGTAAGACCACACTGGAGAATATTACAGACCCACTTATCAAAAGACTCTTAGTGACCACCTTTCAGGGACATTGTGCATACATGGGGGTACTAGAGTCATCGTGATTATTATTTTTCTGAGTGGGAGTATATCTGTGATTGTCCTTTTGAGTGGGAGTTTATGTCAAATTTTCAGTAATGCCATTTGTGTCCTTAGTACATTCCATATTTCAATTTCATGAGATTTTTCTCAGACAGTTATTATGATGGCATGCAGTTATTATATGGTATTTTATTTCAGCTGATATTATTAAATGCGCATTTATAATGTTAAAGTTAAAGTTGTGCAGTTGCACATGTTAAAGGATAAAGTGCCTTTGGAGAAGACTACTGAGGATTCTCAAGATCGATTAGGCTGGACGTGGGTAGGCTCCACGACCTTAAGCCTTCATCTCAATATGAGCGAAGATATTCGCATGACGGTCGTCTAAGTATTAAGATGACGTGTGTCTGGTAAGCACACGTTGCAGGACACTTATGGAAAAGTATTATACACACTACATGCACATTTGCCATTTACGTACTAAACTCCACCAATAAAGTATCTCTCGAAAGTTGTTAGGGTAATTAGCCCGAAAGTCCATGATATAAATTAGGCAAAAGCATAAAGCTTGACCGAAATTTGTCCGTGAACCGTGCTAGTTACCCTCTTAGTCGTAGAGTGCCAGTAGTTTGAGTGCATCATGACTAACGATAAATTCACGTGTGAGTTTTTTTTCAAAAATCAAAGGATGGCCATCCGCTTTTAAAATTAAAATTATGATATGGGATATAAAAGTTTTCAAAATAAATATTTTTCAAAATTTTAGTCGGGTATGTCTCGAGTGGGAGATTGTAAGATATTTCCTGATTCGATTCATACCCTATTTCCTATCCCATATCATAACACACGTGCAATTTATGTTAGTCAACATATTAGGTGTGTCTAATAGGTGCACTAAATTGTAAAGGTCGGTGGGACCTAGTACTACTCTCTAATTAGGGTTAGGGGCATTATGGGAAGGCCACTAATCAAAGGATTATATATAGAGAGGAAGTCTCTCTCTGCAGCCACGCATTATTCTCCACCCATAGGAGGCTAGGTTTAGCAGAGAGAAGGCTCTCCATCTCGTTCCCTACAACGAAGATTCAGATCCGGGTATAGTTCATCATCCTTCAATAGTTCATCATCCTTCGAAAGGTATGTTATTTAAAGCCCCATCTCAAGATCTATTATACATGATATTGATATCTATGCATAGAGGTAATTGATCCTGTTTTATTCATGTTAAAATCTAACAGAATCATGATCACAAACTTCACTAAAATGCCATATTTCTGAGTCTTTATAGGACCGCGATAATGATCGCAGTCCTCTTTATTAGGACCATGACTGCAGTCCTCACAAAAATGTCTTGTTTTAAGTCTTTATTAGGACTGCGATCATGATCGTAGTCCTCACAAAACACAATTTCCTAGCTATATTTGGACTGCGACAATGATCCGGTCCTCACAAAATGCCCTAATTTTCAATTAATAAAAGGAGTGTAACCATAATCTTAGTCTTCTAATAAAAGATTGATTAGTCGCAGTCCTCACAGAGGACTGTGATCATGGGTCACAGTTATCATATTAGCTTCGCCATCATCACCAGACCCCCGATCGACATAAAATGATGTCCGATGCTTTTCAAATCTAAAAATCACATCGATCACAAACACAAACAAAACCCATCACGAGTACGAACAAATAAGATCTGCAAAAGATCGATCCCAAAAAAATTGGTCTGGGGGCTCTGCCCCTTGAGACACTCGGGAGGGACTCCCCACCCTTTCAACTCCCACGGTGACCTGACCACGCAGGTCGATCCGCGAATTACTCAGCGTCGGGGTTAGGGTTGAAAGGAGAGCAGCATGGGAGGCGATGGAAATGGTAAAAGATGAAGTGAAAATACATAAAGAAGTGGTGCTTGAAAGGAATCAATTTATGCTAATGTGGATGGGATTGTAACGAATTAAAATAGGGGGTGAGTTTTTTTCCTAATTATGAAGAAAAGTAGGTGGTTATATGTAACCCCCTGGTTTTAAATATACGTATCATAATATCGGTATTCGATATGGCATACAAAATTTATTTGACCTTCTTGATAGTCAGATTAAATTAATTTCAGTTTCAAATATTATTTTTCAATATTATAGATTTTTCAAAATTTTCTAAAATTTTTCTAGATTATTTGAAAAAATCTCCAATTTCACTGTCAACCGATACCGATAATCGACTCCATGATTTTTAATTTACAAATGAGATTGAATTTTTAGAATCTACTTTTAAATTAATCTTCATAATCATATTTTCTATTTTAGCATATTTTTTGAGATTTTTCTAACCGATACATTCCAGGATTTTTAACTTGCAAACCAGGCTAAATTTCATGAATCCGATTTCACATTGCTTCTTTGGTTAATATTTGCTATTTTATAGAAATTTTAGCACCGTTCGGAACTAGTAAGAAATTGACCCAATTAAAATTAATATAATTTTTTCTTTTTTCTCTTTCTCTTTCTTTCTTCTTCCTTTTACACTTGTCGTTTTCTTTCTTTTCCATCGACTTAACCCAACTGCTTCTTCTCTCCTTAACCCCCTCTATCTCTCTCTCCTTAACCTCCTCTATCTCTCTCTCTTTTTTCATCTCTTCCTCTCCACACTCTCTCTAAATCTTTCTTTCTCTCTCTATTTTTCCCTTTCGCTCTCACACCCTCATCATCCATAGCTAGCGATCATCCTGACCAGGCCAGGCTGTCGGCTATGCCCACACCGCTTGTCATCTCATACTCCTCCTCCCTCTCTACTCTACTTCTCCATCAGTCCAACTCACTATATTTCTTTCCTCTTCCTTCCCCTTTAATGAAATCCATACCACCACCAATAACTCCACCTCATCCACCACTCTTCCACCCTAAACAATCACTTCCACCTTCAACTTCATCTCCATCATCACCCAAAAAATCCCCACATCTCTACCCAACTGCCAACATTGTCACTACCATCTTCTTCTACTCTTCTCTCTCTTTTATTCTCCCCCCTCTTGCAGCCGGCCGACCCGCTTCCCGACCAGAGCTGTCGGCGGTCCGCTCTCATCGGCCAACTTGCGCGTGTAGCAGCAATAGCAGCAGTTGCTGCTATAGTTATGGGTTCACAACTTATAATGGGTGTGAACCCATTTCAAGACCCGCTAACCCTTTTACCCTATAACTCCTCACTGATATGTTGGGTTTGGGTTTCGGATCCAAAATGGATCCGTTATCAATCCAAACCTATTTTTTACCATAAAGGTAAACTTTACAAAAGCCCCCTGACAGTTTATAATATTTGCATTTTAGATCTTTTTTTACATATTTGACCTAGTTATATGGATTTTAGTATTTGGGCGATATCTTGAACAACCAGAGTCTGATTTGGATGATTCTTGAGCCATTACGATCGTAGAAAAGAGATTTCACCCCAGCAATAGCATCTAAGTTTTTTTTATAAATAATATTCTTATCATGTTAATTGGAACTGTTGATTGCTTTAACTGATAAACATGAATATCAGTAAATCACCGTAACTATTAATTATTAAATTGTAATTATTGATAAATCACTATAATTAGAATTTACATGACTGCTCTTTAAAGATATTCAATAAATTAATAATTTATTATGTTTATTGATTTAATAAAAAAATATTCGTGAAATATCTACATATTGAGTTAATATTAGACTATTGATAAAGTGATTTTAGATTAATAAATACATTGATAAGTATTAACATAGAAATAGATGCTTGTATATAATTAAGTTGTGATAACGATCGTATTAATAAGACTGATATATATAACACATATTCATACTGCTGGTATTACTTCGACACTATCACAGTTACCTGAATATACACTGATACATTAGACACTGTTATATCATATAGATACTTGTTATAATCGATACTATTGTTTCATGTATCACTGTTATACGGACACTCTATTATCCTAGACATTATTATTTCATGTACTTATTTATAATTACACTCGACACTATTATTCATGTGCTTGTGTCATCATTACACGATACTCTGTTACACTGAACAATGCTGTTTCATGTGCTTGTATCACCATTACACAGACACTGTTATTTCATTTACTTGTATCATTGTTACACGGACACTCTCGTATACTGAATACTATTATGTCACATAGATACTTGTTACAGTGAATACTTGATAAACTAGATATTGTTATCATTGTTACATGGATTCATCTGTATTCATGCCCTAAATGTTTCTGTATCCCTGCTGTATGGCTCACTGTTCTTGTTACCTAGATTGTTATTATTTGAATATTCATGTACTCTTATTACATTGTATACTTGTTCATGTTACCACATTATTGATAAAAAATCATGTTAACTTGTGACATGATATAAATATTGTTAATAAGCGAGCACACTTATACTCCGGTATACCTGTTATTAGCACAGTCACGCTAGCGGTCCAGCGGAACATATGCGAAACTAAGTGCCACACAGAGCAAATTGCCACATTACACCTATACGTGGTGGGGGCCACCTCTTGAATTCGCGGAGGCCACATCTAGAATCTGCACTCCGCCTGTGTTGGGTAACGAGGATATCTCCGGTGCTCTTATTATAGATATTATTATTGACTAGATTTAATATTCTTGTTATCTTGTATACATGTTATATGCACGGTCATGCTAGCGTATGACATATGGTGTGTGAAACTAAGCGCCACACGGAATAAAGTGCCACACCAAATACATGGTGGAGGCCACCTCTTGAATTCATGGGGGCCACCTCTAAAATCCCCCATCGCAGGGTGTTGGCATGATGAAGGCATCCGCAGTGCACTCGTCATTCAGACCTAATATATGATACATTTAATAACCCAATAACGGTGCGTCAGAAATACTTGCTATTTGGTCATTCTTTCGTTCAGATATGGTACCCGTATGCCATGTCCGGGGGTTCGACTGTGATACGGGCTCCAGTATGAACTGTTAGTGATATGGGGACACTGGAAGAGATTGATTAAAATATCATGTGATACTGATTGTTATTAATGTATAAATAAAATGTAATTCTTAATACATGTATATTATTGTTTGTTTATATGTATTACATTTCCTGATTCCTTGTCCACCTGCATGTTACATGTATACACTGTATTTCATGTATACATTGTAGACACTTTATTTGTATACACATGGTACTGTAGTATGATCATTTCTATTTTCACTGTTACTATTATGTTACCGTCACTATTACTATTAGTTCAAGCAAGAAATAATTAAGGCTTGATACTTGTTAATTAAACAAATTGATATTGTTAGTGTACAACTAAATAATGAATCTTATTATTCATATTCATAATAATAACATGTTAATGGTATAATCACATGAGGTTAATTGATACACATATAACTCTTCCCAATTGATATTGTTATGATGTATAATCATATATTAAATAATATTGTAGCAGTAACATTGTTATAACATGTTAAGTGATTGCTAAGAAAATAGAGAATGTGAAAAGTATTATCTGATGTAGGATGGCTCTGAACTCTTCGCAGTTTAACTGTATAGCGAGGGTTATATGGGTCAAACCTCAGGGAGAGATGCGATAGAAGGTTTTGGTATTGTTGTTCCTTTGCACTTTCTTCTTTTATTTGAAGAAGTTAAAGAAGAAGATTAGGTTGAAAAAGGATTTGGTTTTGATATCAATGTAGAGAAGGATCATCACCTGCTAATAATCTACCACCATAAACAAATGATATCAACTAGAGATTACCTTCACGCTAAACCCTAAACATGATAATCTACCTAAGTAAAACACATAAGACAAATAATAAGATTCTAATTGAAATAGCACTCATTTAAATTTAACATTAAAATATCAAGACAATTGTCAAGTATAGATTAAACAAAAATAGTTAAGAAGTACTAGCAAAAAAGTGGACCTAATTACTATCATCAGGTACCTTCAAGATAAATCTAGGGTTTAAGCATGCATAGAATTTAATTGGATTATCTATTTTATATTATAGGTTCATGGTGGTGATATTAGCATGTCATGAAAAGAGATTTAGTTGCTCATTATGAAAGTTGAACAATCATATTGAATAAAGAATGCATTAAGTAAAAAAGCATGTAAATAACAAGTAGATATGAAAAGAACAAAAGCACCTTGTATTGATCTGTCACCTCAAATTATAATGGCTTCTTCTTCTAATAAAATTTCCTCTTAATTCTAAAAAAACCTAGAAAGTACAAGCTAAATTCAGAAGAATAGATAAACTAGTACATGCATTCGTCACAGGTATAATACATATATAGTCCTAGATACTCGACCACATACAAAATACAGGTACACGGTACAAAAAAATACAATATACTCGACTACATACAAGCGGGGCAATAAATACATGAATCCCCGAAATACACAAATCAACCCGTCGAAGCGAGGACATCCAATAAAGAGAGGCGAGGACACTCGCCTAAATAATCTTCGAAAAAATGCCATAAATCTGGAATCCTAAAAACTCCACGTTCACCAATATAAATAATATATAAATAATATTTATGAGAGAGAAAAGTTAGAAAGAGAAAGAGTTCTAAAGAGAGTAAGAGAGAGAATCAGATATAGAGAGAGAAGGAGAAAGAGGCTACAGAGAAATAGGTTAGAGAGAGAAACAGACAGAAGGAAAGAGAGAATAGAATTAGAGAAGAGAAAAACAGAGGGAGAAGGGGGCGACAACTCATGGTTAAGAGAGAGAGAATAAGAGAAAGAGAGAGAGGAAAATGAGAGAGAGAGGAAACTGAGAGCAAGGGCTCACGGCCTTGCCGTGGCCGTGGCTCGCAGTCAGGTGGGGCTCACGCCGACCTGCCAAAAATCTAGGGAAGAGAGAGGGAGGAGGTGAACGTGGAGTTGTTGGTGGATGTTGGAAGATGAATTGGAGGAGAGGAAAAAGATGGTGGTGTTATTGGATTTGGAGGTGAGAAAGGATGGAGATGGAGATGATGGTGTTGGTGGTGATTTGGTGGTACTTTGGTGAAATTGGAGAAAGTGAGAGGTGGAGGAATTAGGGGAAGATGTAATTGGAGAGGAGGAGATTGTGATTGGTGTTGGTGGTGGTGGTGGATTTGATGGATTTTCAGGAGGAGGAAGAAAATGTTTAAAGGAGGTGATGGAGTAGGAAGATAATGATGATGTTGTTGTTGCTTGGAGAAGATGAGAGAAAGAAGCTTAGGAGGAGAGGGAGTCGGTCGGCGTCGTTGGCCGGAGGCGGCACCATGGCGACAGTCATCGTCACCAGCAGAAGGGGGAGAGAGAGAAGAAGAGAAGGAAAAAAGAAAAAGAAGGAGAAAAGAAAGAGAGATAGTTGATGGGAGGGGAATTAAATGGGAAAGGAGGAGGATGGGAGTGGGGGTGGTGTGTCGGAAGGTGAAATGATAGGGGAAAGGAAAAAAAGAAAAGAAAGAAAGAAATAAAAAATACCAAAAATAATATTATTTTAATAATATTGGAAATATCGACTGTTCCAGAAAAATCCCTAAAAATACCCAGAGGTAGAAAACATCATACTGAGGAATAATATGAAATCAATTTTCAGAAATAAAATATCATTTTTAAAATAAAAAAAATCTGAAATCTACCAGTGATACTCGCTAACACCAAATCCGGCTGAGTTTTGGTAAATTCAGAAAATTCTTCAAAAATTGTTGGCCCAGAGGCCTTCCACTCTAGTTTTGATAATGATTAACTCATGTAGTTATGTTTACTAATTATTTTGTGATTTTAGTTACAGATCATTGATCAAGATATTAGTTGGTGATTGCTTCAAAAAGAGAAGTTTGGAAGCCTTCACTTGGTGATTCTAGTGCCCGAGCATCAAGATTACTCATTTGCACTCGGTGGATCACGGTTTGGGATCGAGTCTACTTGAAGATTGAAGATCGTCAAGAAGACTTAGGTATCCTAGTTTAGTGTTTAGTATGTTTAGATCTATTTGTAAAGATATGAATAGTTGATATGCTCAAGTGCACAACACACACAAGTTTTATGTTTTGAATTTGGTTTTCATGAATAGATTGATCAAAACAAGTTTACTTTGTTTTTATGTATATTAGATGTGCTCTATATACATACATGCTTACATGACTTATACAAACTTATTTTGACTTTCCTATTCATGTATAGAAAAATCCAAGTTTGATAAAAATACATGTTTTGGTTTTGGTAAAAATGATAAGACACAAAAATAGTTCAAATTGCTTGATAATTGAGTAAAATTTTTACCACATGTTTACATATCAATGCAAAATGATAAAACTATTTTTGGGTATTTTTACAAGACTTAAAAGAATTTTTAGAAATATTTTTAACATGTGTTTCTGTCCCAGTTTTGTGGCTGACAGGCCAGGTCGGCCGATCGCACGGGTCGACCGCACTAAGGGCCGGTCGACCCTTGCGGTCGACCGACGTGCACAAGCTTGTGCACGTTTGGCAGACACAGGGACGGTCGGCCGGGCGGCCGACCGGATCAGAGAGCTCTGCTCTCTGTTTATTTGGGTCGATCGGGCGGTCGACCGGGTTGCCCCAACGGTCACATTTCTGACCGTTGGCGGTCGGCCGGCCGGCCGACCGGTAGCCTGTCAGGCTGCCAGATCAGCCTAACGGCTAGTTTTGTTTTGGGGCTATAAATACCCCATCTCTTCATGGTTTTACACAAGATTTTAAGAGCCAAAATTCTCTGATATTCAAGTGTTTTAAACAAGTTTTCAAAAGAGTTTAAGTGCCAAAAAGATCCATCTTTATTTTGTTTTAGGTTTTTGGAAAAATCAAAGAAAAGAGTATTTTGGGAGATTTGTCTTGGTTTTCATTTTCTATCTTTTACAAGAGTTTTTTCAAGTATTTTTCTTTGAGTTTTTGCTTTCCAAACACCTAGTTTTCACACTTGAGCTATCTTCTATCCTAATCTATTTAGGATCTTTGTTTTGTGGAAAAAGAGAAAAAGAAGGAGAGATTGTTTGTGGTTAAAAGAGACCACCTATTGTAAACCATCATTATTTGGTTGCTCCCTCTTTGGTAGAGGTTGAGGCTGTGGATTTGAGGTGATTGGTTTGCTCCCTCTTTGTAGAGGTGAAGATTGTTGTTTACTCCCTCTTGGTGAGGTGGAGTTGGTTGTTGGTTTGTATCCTCAAGTGTGAGGTGGATTGGTTGTTATTTGACTAAGGGCCTACCCCTCTTGTGTGAGGTGGTGTTTGAGAGAGGAGTTTGGTACTCCTAGTGTTTAACAAATTCTCTTCGGTAGAGGTTCCCTCGGTGGGAGATAGTGGATTGGAAATCCTTCACGGTGGTGAAGGCAGGGATGTAGAGCTAGGGGCTCGAACCTCGAAACATATCTTGGCCTTTGCGTTTGATCCATTGTCTCTCTAACTCTCTCTCTCTCTATTTGTCTTGTGCATAGCATCATTCATATCATACATATCTATTTGCTTGTGTTGTCCTTGCATTGATTCATATTGCTTATTCATTATATGCTTGGATTGCTTGTGTGTGTGCCTCACTTGTACTTAACCACAAGAGCTTCACATAGCACCTCAACCCATTCAAGGGGAATCAAGAGGAGTTAGTCCAGAGCCCTTCACGGGGAATTCGGCTACACTTGTGTGTTGTATTAAGTGTGTTGCAAAATTTGCATTAACTTCCGCATTTAGCGCATTTAGTTTCTAGATTAGCATTATCACCTATTCACCCCCCCTCTAGGTGATTTACAATTGGCATCAGAGCACTTTCAATTGGTATCAGAGCCAACGCTCCTGATACTTAGGCTTAACATCCTAGGAGTGAGATCCATTTGTTTGCTAATCTACATTTGCATTTGCTTGTTTGCACACTCATATAGTTTACCATGGACTTCATGACCTCACCTAGTTTTGACCCTTCCAACATTGTTGTTTGGAAGTATAGGATGTCCATGTACCTACAAGCCCTAGGTTATAAGGTTCACCTTGCCATTACCAAGGAATCCTTCCTTAGTGATAGCAATCATATAGGGGCCAATGCACAAGCCCTAGAGGCCATTAGAAGCACATTATCTAAAGATTATCTTATGAGTGTTTCTAATCTTGATTCTGCTTTTGCAGTGTGGAACAAGTTGACGACAACCACCACCTCCAAGCTTCAAACGCCTATCCAACCGGAGGAATCAAGTGGAGACTCCGAGTCACAATGCTTAATAGTCCAAGGGAATGACTCCCTTGAGGTACACTCGGAAACCTACTTAGATGATGATGATGCTAGTTCTTCTAATGATTATGTTGATCCCCATGCTTTAAATGAAGAACTATCTATTGTTTGTGAAAAATTGATTAAAAAATATAAGATTTTGAAAAAAGAAAAGTCTAGGCCTTGAAAAGGAAAATATAAGTTTACATTCTAGACTTAACAATGTTTTGCAAGAGAAGGTTGAGGTCTATAATGAAAGGGATTCATTGAGATCTCAACTAGACCTTGTTCTAAAAGAAAATGAGTTTTTAAAATCCAAAAATGATTGTGAAACTCTTTTGAAGAAAAATGAAAATTTGTCTTCAAAAGTTGATTTTGTTTTAAAAGAAAATAATTCTTTAAAAAGAGAAATTGATTTTATTTCAAAAGAATTAGAAATTTGTTTAAATAAAAATAAATCTTTGAAAAATGATATTGTTTCTCATGTTTGCCATGCTAGGATAACTTCACCTAGTTTACCTATTACATGTGCCACTTCTTCTTTGATTAACAATGATATATCCATGCTTAAGAAGAGTGTTGATTGTTTGGGCTCCACTTTGAGCCAATGTGTAGTGGGCCATACACGTTTGGAATCCTTGTTCGAAAGAAACAAGTTCCATCTATTCATGCACACCCTACACAGCATACACATGCTCCTCACAGACACCATCATCACATGTATGCTCATGTGTACACTTGTACACATTGTGGACGTAAGGGCCACCTTACTAAATTTTGTTTTTATCGTATACATGATTGTAATTTAGCAAATAAGTTTGTTTGGGTTAGAGAAGGTACTAACCCCCATGGACCCAATAAGATATGGGTACCAAAGACCACCCCTCCTTTATTTGATGTAGGTGTGGGCTCTCACATGACGTGAGAGTATAGTGATTGGTCTCTAATGTTGCATATTTAATATCATATTTCCATACTTATTTTAGAATAAAAGCCTGCATTGTCCTAATTAATTGCTTAATTTATTTGCAGGCCCATTCTTTAAGGAGATGAAGAAAAATGAGCCCAAAGCCCACGAAAATTCTGAATTAAATCAGAGTTAATTCACACTCAGTAAATCAGGGAAAAATCAAGAGGTTGAAACTGGTTGAGAAGAATCCTCTCAGAATCGATCGGTTGAAGCAAAGATCAAGCAAGTTTGATTCAGATTCTGACTGGATACATTTTAGTATTCGAATCATAACTTTTGCTACAGAATCTCAATTCTGATGATTCAAGATGATCCAGAAAGCAGACTGACAGAGATATAACTCTTATGTTGATCATTATTTCTAATTCTGTCAGTTGTTAAGTGATATTCAGTAATCAACAAGCCAACAAACAGCAGATCAGAACTGAATATCCACCTCTACCCCCTCCATTTCTCCTATAAATACCTGCACTCAAAGGCAAAAGGGAGGACCATGCAGAGATAGGATTTAGCTTAGTTTTCATTTCTTAGTTTAGGTTTTTAGTCTTTCTTTTTATGTAATTTTAGTTTTCATCTATGTAATTCAGAGGAGATCGACTTGCATCGAAGAACAAGACTGAAGCTTGAGCTGGAGTGACACCGGTGTAAGACTTATTTCTTTTCTTTGATTGTAATGGAATCGAATCGGTGTTCTTTTTGTGTATGCACTACTATTTAGTCTTCTTCTTCTTCTTCGTTTCTATTTTACTTTTCTTTTTCGTACAATCATCTTCCAAGTGAGTCTAAAAGCATCGAAAGAGCCTTGCCATTGCGAGTGCCACCGATAGCTCATGACGATGGAATAGAGTCTCTCTCTGTATCATTTCATTCTTGAATTAGTCTTGATGATGTAATGTGGATGAAGATCAACACTCGAATCTTATGGGCTATGCGCTGAATGCCTCCACTTCAAGGTAAAATCGTTGCTGAAAACTCGAGGTAAGCTTTTGACGAAAAGAAGGTAAGCAATTGTTTTTATTTCTTTTCTTTTATTTCTGTAAACTAAATCACAAACACCACTTCCTCAAAATCGTTTTTATTCTTCTTTCCACTTCATTTGTACTTTGTCGCTTTCTTTCGTTTTCTGATTTTTCACCTTCTTCATCTCCCGCTTTCTTCTTAACATTAACAACTTTCTTTTTCTTTTTCTTAACTTTAAAAACAGAGAAGAACCTTCGCTTATTTTCATAAGACTTCAATAAAACTGTAAACGCTTCCATCGCAAACCCTCCTTGTGGATCACGACCCGCATAGCCACTTGCTATAGCGGAAGAATTGAGCACTTGCACTTTTTTATTCTTAAATCTAATATTCTGTAATTTGTGTGCAGGTTTAGCCTCAATCAAATTTTGGCGCCGTTGCCGGGGAGGGTAAAACGGTTTTTATTGAAATCTGAATTTTTATTGCAAATTTTTAAGAACTAAACGAATCTTCTTCTCTGTTGCAGGTTACAGGTTGAAGAAAACAGGAACTTTGCATTGCAGTGACATATAAGTGGACCTGGGCCTCTGCTCTTGAAAGCAGAGACTAGGATCCCTCCAAATTGCCGCAAAATCCTGGCTTTTGCCGCAAATTTGCGGCAATAAGGAGTGCACTACTGATCATTTTTCAGCAGGGTCTCTGATTCTGCAAAATACTTCTGCTGCATTACTTAATTTCCTGTATTATTCACCCTATACCTGCTTAATAAAGTCAACAGTAAAAAATTGGTTGTAATCGTTAAAAGTTGATTAGACATTTGCATTTCTAGGCACGTGTCTTTTCAATTCATTTACTTTTACTGTTGAAGAGTGCTGGATGCAAGGTACGTAAGCATTGCATGTAGACTAGGAATCATCTCTTGCTTGATTTTCATGCTTTGAGTGTATCCTAGTTATATTTCTTGTACACTTGCACAATTCAATTTTAAGGGCATACCCGTAAATAAGATAAGGTGGGGATTTTATCACCCTTTCCTTAGCCCGCAAATCATTTTCTCAAGCACTCACTAACCCAAGCCTAACTAAAATTGAGTAGACGTTGGCCCTAGGGACATCTCGGACTCAATTAGGAGATTATCCTAGGGGGAAAAAATGGAATCTAACTCCTGCAAAATCAGTGTCTAGGAAAGGGATTGAGGGCCGAAAGCCCGAAGGTTGGTGGTTATTTAATTAAGGAACGTCTTTGACGGAAAACCTCCCACCAACCTTGCCCTGACCTGGCTGATTAGCTTGTGGTTAAAGTCTACATTAGACCTCCCGTGGACAGTCTAACCAGTTAGGAGTCGTCTAGGTCCTAAGTCTACCCTAACCTAGGCTAGAATTTTTTTCTTTTGTTTGTTTATTTGTTTGTTTTTCTTTGTTTGTATTCTATTGTGTGATATGGACTATAATAATAATTTTTTCAACTATAATAATAATCCATATTACACTTCAAACTCTTTTTCAGATATTACCAACCGGCATATCATGACTTTAACCAACCTAGTGTGCCAGATTGGTCTTATCCGAATCAATATGACCCATACCCCCCATCTAATAACTATAATTTCCATAATGATTTCAACTCTTCACCGAGTCAGTGGGGATTCACCTCCCCCGAGCATAATTATCAACCAACTTGTCCTCCTTCTCCACCTAGTCCACAATATTTTCAAGAGTCATACTCAGTTCCACCAGTCAAAATAGAAAACCATCAATTTTGGAACGGAGTATGCGTGAGTCCAAACAACAATCACAAAATCTGATGGACTCACAATTTCATTATCACTTCCAAAATAACTCTTCATCTTTTCAACAAGACAATGAACCCATCAATTATGAAAAGATGCTAGAAGCCATGACTCATGCTCAAAATGCTAGAAATCGTGACATAGATATGATGGTCGAATCTCTACGTTCCCACCATCCTGATGTCACTTACCATTCTGTTAGAGCAGAAGAGTCATGTAATTTTGGAAATCAAGATTCCATTTCAGCACAACCATGTGAACTTACCCAAACTCCAAATGATATTGATAGTTTGGCTAGTTTTCCTTTTCCTGAAATAGAACTTGAAAATGATTATGATCCTGAACCCCAACTTAGTGATTCAATTCTATTTCCTGATTCGATTATGACTCCGGTATCTTCACCTGACTTAATCTTTTCCCAGAGTCAACATTGGATCTTGTACCAATTCATAAAGAAATTGAATCACCCATCTTTGAGGATCATGTTGAACTTGACCAACTTTACAATTTGAAAATCCCATGGATAAATTGGCAAGTTCTCCAATTTTTGATATTGAACTCAATGAGATATGTGACCTAGATTCTCACATATGTGATCCAGTTCAACTTTTTGAATCAATATTGACTCCTGTTTTATTACCAAACTTGAATAATATTCTAGAGTCAGTTTTGATTCCCCCACCTATCATTCCTGAACTGGAATCACCCATATTAGGTCACATCCCATTGTTGGAAAATACATGTGGACTGGAGTTTCAATTTCTTGACTTGGACCCAATTTCTGAACCTATTTCGACTCCTGAACCTTTACTTGACTTAAGTCACCTTCCTGAGTCGGTATTAGTTCCTGTCCTTCCTGAGTCCAAGTCAACTGTTCTATCATTTCATACTCCATTCTGGGACGAGGTGGTTGACAAATTTGACTCCGAAATCAATTATGGAATTTGGAAATTAGATGGGGTTAAATTTTAATAAAAATTCTTAATGGATTTATCTTTTTAGTGGGTCATATTAAAGATAGTGCTGGTGGGTTCCTTCGAGACCCAAGAAAAGTTGATTGGGCCATGTTTCGTGGACCAATCAGACCACCACCGGAACCACCACCTTAAGGTAACCTTTTCCTTCCCTGCCATCTTTTTCATGCATCTATGCATTAATTCATACATTGAGGACAATGCATGAGATAGGTGCGGGGGAGGGTCTAACATAACTTTTCTTTTTCTTTAAAAAAATAAAATAAAAAAAATTGACATTTTTCTTTACTTTTAAAAAACTTTTTGAAAAATAGAAACAATATTTTGACTTATTTTTGTAAGAAATTAAGTTATTTTAAGGAATAAGAAAATCCAAATTAGGATTTCTTATACTTGGTCAAAATAAGATTATTTGTTTGATTTTTAGGGTTAGGAAGATAATTTGTCAAAGTAATTTAGTCTTGATCTTTACCTTGATGAAATATGCATACTTCATACACTTACACACTTAGGGTTCAAAAACAAAGATTCTTATGCCTTATAAGAAATATATATATATATATAAAAAATAAATAAGTCTAATTATTGATTAGCTAGGTGCTTTGGCCTAAGCAAGCCTTAGTATTTATGCGAAAGATAATTAGATAAGTTTGAAAAAAAAATGAATAAGTCTAATTATTGATTAGCTAGGTGCTTTGGCCTAAGCAAGCCTTAGTATTTATGTGAAAGATGATTAGATCCTCTGATTAAGCTGGGTATCTGTGCCTAATAAAGCATGAGTATTCACGCCTAAAAGAGGTTCATATAATAAAATCCTTAGTTTTGTGGCCTTGTCTGCTCGAGTCCTTAAGTCCTAGGGGTGTCTTCTCACCTGGTGCCCTAAGACCGTTTGGTTTGGGAGTCATCGATTAGAGGCTCGTTACATGGGCAGATTAGAAAGCCTAATAGAACTAAGGAATAATACCACAAAAAAAAAGTATATATATAAATAAATAAGGCATAAGAGTTAGAGTTAATGAACCCTTAGTCAAAATTTTCACAGTCACAAGGTGCATATGACTTAGGGTAAAGTAATAGACTAGATGAGAAGTACAATTTGACTCCTTACTTTGATTGATAACAAATTTTTGAATAGAGACTAAGTTTAGGAATGAAAGATTCGGCTTTCCTATAACTTATAGATTGCTTAGATCTTACAATCATATTTCAAATATTTTTCTCTTTCAAAATGCTTTTCGAAAATACTAACTCTTTATTTCCCTTCTTTATGGATTTTGTGGGTGCAATCCGCTGAAAACCCTCACGAGACAAAACTCGTCCTCTAGGGGAAACCTAGAGGTTTAACGGCTTGTTGCACATGCTAAGTGCAATCGCGTGACCTGCGAAAGTGGTCTAATAATCCTTAGTATAGTTTAGTTGTTTTGCTCGAGGACGAGCAAAAGATAGGTATGGGGGTGTGATTAGTCTCTAATGTTGCATATTTAATATCATATTTCCATACTTATTTTAGAATAAAAGCCTGCATTGTCCTAATTAATTGCTTAATTTATTTGCAGGCCCATT
The DNA here is from genome assembly GCA_038442645.1 of Agave tequilana. Lineage (NCBI taxonomy): Eukaryota > Viridiplantae > Streptophyta > Magnoliopsida > Asparagales > Asparagaceae > Agave > Agave tequilana. The sequence goes on from JAVJIF010008539.1 coordinate 165,087, forward strand.
CTTTAAGGAGATGAAGAAAAATGAGCCCAAAGCCCACGAAAATTCTGAATTAAATCAGAGTTAATTCACACTCAGTAAATCAGGGAAAAATCAAGAGGTTGAAACTGGTTGAGAAGAATCCTCTCAGAATCGATCGGTTGAAGCAAAGATCAAGCAAGTTTGATTCAGATTCTGACTGGATACATTTTAGTATTCGAATCATAACTTTTGCTACAGAATCTCAATTCTGATGATTCAAGATGATCCAGAAAGCAGACTGACAGAGATATAACTCTTATGTTGATCATTATTTCTAATTCTGTCAGTTGGTAAGTGATATTCAGTAATCAACAAGCCAACAAACAGCAGATCAGAACTGAATATCCACCTCTACCCCCTCCATTTCTCCTATAAATACCTGCACTCAAAGGCAAAAGGGAGGACCATGCAGAGATAGGATTTAGCTTAGTTTTCATTTCTTAGTTTAGGTTTTTAGTCTTTCTTTTTATGTAATTTTAGTTTCATCTATGTAATTCAGAGGAGATCGACTTGCATCGAAGAACAAGACTGAAGCTTGAGCTGGAGTGACACCGGTGTAAGACTTATTTCTTTTCTTTGATTGTAATGGAATCGAATCGGTGTTCTTTTTGTGTATGCACTACTATTTAGTCTTCTTCTTCTTCTTCGTTTCTATTTTACTTTTCTTTTTCGTACAATCATCTTCCAAGTGAGTCTAAAAGCATCGAAAGAGCCTTGCCATTGCGAGTGCCACCGATAGCTCATGACGATGGAATAGAGTCTCTCTCTGTATCATTTCATTCTTGAATTAGTCTTGATGATGTAATGTGGATGAAGACCAACACTCGAATCTTATGGGCTATGCGCTGAATGCCTCCACTTCAAGGTAAAATCGTTGCTGAAAACTCGAGGTAAGCTTTTGACGAAAAGAAGGTAAGCAATTGTTTTTATTTCTTTTCTTTTATTTCTGTAAACTAAATCACAAACACCACTTCCTCAAAATCGTTTTCATTCTTCTTTCCACTTCATTTGTACTTTGTCGCTTTCTTTCGTTTTCTGATTTTTCACCTTCTTCATCTCCCGCTTTCTTCTTAACATTAACAACTTTCTTTTTCTTTTTCTTAACTTTAAAAACAGAGAAGAACCTTCGCTTATTTTCATAAGACTTCAATAAAACTGTAAACGCTTCCATCGCAAACCCTCCTTGTGGATCACGACCCGCATAGCCACTTGCTATAGCGGAAGAATTGAGCACTTGCACATTTTTATTATAAGTTCTGAAATTTCGTATTTTGTGCAGGTTGTGCCTCAATCATATAGGTACCTTGGAGTGGATGCGTTCCGTGCTTAAAGAGAACCTAATTGGATGCATCACTTTTAAGGGAAGTTTGGTGGACAAGACCACCATGTTTTGGAGACAAGGGAAGTTGCCTCATAGGTTTTGGTAACGGTCTCTAACTCCTTATTTATATTTACATGCTTTTCATATTTATCATATATAGCATGTTTTGATGTTTATAGATTAGCATGTAAATCCCATGATTATTAGACCCTTGACATGCATGTATAGCCTTTTTGAGACACCCATGTTTAGTATGGACTATTATTTTGTGTTCTCACCATTTGTCTAGCTAACATGTTTATCATAAGTTTAATAACATGTGAATTTATATAATAATCATGTTTATGTTTATCATGATGATTTTTATCTTGTTTTTGATGCTTCATGATTTGAATATATGTTTAGATGTTAGTTTTCATTAAGACTAGGATTTATACTTGTGCATATAGTGGGCCACAAATAAATCTATATATGTTTGGGCTTGATTGCTTATTTGAACCCATTAGATGTGCTAGTATAGTCTAGTTTTGATGATTCATATATTTTAAACTTGTATTCCCATTTTGGTTTTGTTTTATGATCATGTGTTTTTATTTCATGTATATGTCTATTTTGCCAAACTTTAAGTTATACATGTATACCCCTTGAGTCATTTGCCTTTCATGCAAATCTATACATATGGACTCAATTGTGTTTAGGGATATGTATGTATACTTTTTGTGTTGACAAATCATACATATACCTTGAAATGAAATTTGTTTTTAATGAAAATTTAGTTTTTCATGTTTCCATGTGTTTATTTTTAACTTCATGTATATGTCTATTTTATCCAAATTATTGTTATACATATACATCCTTTTGAGCCACGTGCCTTCATGCATATATCTTGGTGGACTCGTTGTGTTTGGATATGTATGTATACTTTAATTTGTATAGGACATACATATACCTTGAAGATTAAATAAGTTTTAATGATTTTCATGTTTTCTTGTTTCAAGGAAGTAATTGAGCTAAATTGCCCATCTTTCATGATTATGATCTTCACATTGTATTTGTACACTCACATTTATTGTTTACTCATGTGTTTGTTTTCATGAGTTATATTTATGCTTAATTGAATTAGAGTGTTGATTATCATGTGGATTTCATGTTTCATGAAAAATATTTTTGTTTTATTCCTTGCTTGAAGGATTTCGTACCAGTTTATAAATTTTTCTTATAACCAGTTGCGATATTCTTCATTTGGCAGTGTTTTCAAACAAACTATATTTTTCAAATCTATTTTTGAAAACCCCTACCTTCAATGGGAGGTTGGATGGGAGATCATGTTCATGTATGCTTTAAAATGAAAATCATTTAAAACTTGAACCATGATAGGGTGGTAGATAATATGAGATATACACTTGATCTTATTGTTATTTCAATTGGTATCATTGAAATTCTTTCAATTGGTATCAATTTTGATCCTCTTGTATACTCATGAATTGTTTTATGTAAGTGAATTGAAAGCATACATTCATATAACACATAGTATTAGCTTTCAATTCCAAGAATATCAATTTCATTGGTATCTATTTTCCATACATATATATGTTTGTGTTTATGCTAAGCTTGAGCTTCAATTTTGTTTCAATTGATTACTTTTAAATTGGTATCAAGCCTACGCATTGTTTTAGTTGGTATTTCATAAAAGGGGAGAAAATTCGTATTTAATTGTTTTGGTGGAAACTCAAAAGGAAATTGTTTTTCAAGAAAACAACTCTTTGAAAAAGAAATTTTTGAAAAAGAAAAGGAAAAAGAAAAGGTTTTTTAAAAAGAAGAAAATGATTCTTTATCTCATCATGCTTTACATGCCACCACTAATGAGATAAAAGTTTTGAAAAATAAAATGGATTGTTTGAGTTCAACTTTGAACTCTTGTGCATTTAACCATACTAGATTGGAATCCTTGTTTCAAAAGAAACAAGTTCCCCATGTTCATGCACACTCACATCATGCATTTGCTTATGTTGCACAACACGATCACAAACATTCACATAAGCATCCTAAGGTGTACAAGTGTACACATTGTGGCCGCAAAGGCCATCTAGCAAAATTTTGTTTTGATAAGTTGCATGTTTCAAATTTGCTAATCATAAAAATGTTTGGGTGCCTTACAAAGCTAACCCTCAAGGACCCAAGAAAATATGGGTACCAAAACCCCCACCATTTGCTTTTGATGTAGGTGAGGGCTCTCACAAAACGTGAGAGAATTGTGCCTTGGTAGTGAATGCAATGGACTTTATGGGCACATCTTAGACGCATCACTATCAAGGAGATTTTGGTGGGACAACCACCATGTTAGGAGCTTTGGAGTGGTAACAATCTCTAAACTCCTATTTTATTTATGTACATGCTCATTCATTTGATATCATATAGCATGTTCATGTTTATGATTTATTGTACTTCATGTGGTATGAACTAGTTTAAATGTAGATTTTATCAAAACTTGCATGTATACATGTACAAATAGTGAATTACAATTGATTCATATATGATTGAACTTCATGCTAATTTGTATCCACTATATGCATATGTATAGACTAGTTTGATGATTCTCTTTTATACATATTTTTACCTTATTTTTATGTTTTACTTCATGTATATGTATTTTTTAATTCAAATCTAATAAATATACATGTATACCCGTGAGTCTCTTGCCTTCATGCAAATTATTTAATAAACTCTTTTATGTTTGAGATATATATGTGTATTGTTAGTTTGGATAAATCATACATATACCATGAAGATTAGTGTTTTTATGAAAAATGATTTTTCATGATTTGTTTGATAAAATAGGATTCTTGATCATTTTGAGCCTCAATGTCTATTTTCATGAAATGCTATTTACATGACTTTTGACCACTCACACTTTATTATTTTTGTCATGACTTAGTTTCATGGACATATTTTGTGCTTTATAGACTATGAGTGTAAATTGTGTGTATTTAGTTTTGTTTCATGAAAAACATATGATTTATTGTATTTGAAGGATCTTTATCTAGTTTTTCAAAAATTAACTTTAACTAGTTAATTATTCTTCTTTGGTAGTGATTTTCAAATCTATTTTTGAAAACCCCTACCATCTATGGGAGGATGGATGGGCGATTATGCCTTATATGCTTCATTGAAAATCTTCTATCTTGAGCATATGAAGGGTGGTAGGTTATGAGATATACACTTGATCTTATTGTTATGTCAATTGGTATCATTGAATCGTTTCAATTAGTATCAATATGAACATATTTTTGTATATACTCATATTTTGTTTTCTTATATATGTATGTATCAATTTCAATTGGTATACTTATTTCATACATATATATATGAGTTTCATGTGCTCAATTTTCATTGGTTCACATTTTTAAAAGCACAAAGTTATGATGAAAAATAAAATTTTTTTTTTGGATCATTATGTTTACCATTGATATCAAAATACTTCAACTTCATATTTGTTAAATTTCAATTGGTATCAATATATTTTATAATAATGATTATTTTCAATTTGGTATCTTAAAATTTTGATTGTTTTACAAGAGCTCTGATACCTTTAAAAAAAATTTAAAAAAAAAAATTTAAAATGTTTTGATATGTATTTCCTATATGCAATAAGAGCTTAACATCTCTTCTACATATAGATTCATGTTGAGTATATTATAAATTGAGGAGCTTGACAACTCTTCTTTATATGAATACGTGTGTAGGGGAGCTTCACATCTCCTCTTATGCATTACATAATATGCGTTATGTGAATTAGGGCTTGTCATCCCTCTTTTCATGTAATGTATATGTGTAGGGAAGCTAACTTAGCGTCTTCCTCTTCATGAATGTATATCGCATATAACCTATTATTGATTGTTTTGCTTTAACCCCTTCTTGGTCTTTTGTTTTTTGACAAAAAGGGGGAGAAAAATTGTTTGATTTGACTTTACTTTGACCCCTTTGTTGATGATTGACAAAAAAGGGGAGAAGAATTTGAAAGTTATATGCATGTTGAGTAAGATTTATGTTTATGCATATATATTTTTGTATTGCAAATAGGAGAAAAAGATTTTGATTATGCTTGTTGCATGTTTTATCTCCATACTTGCATACATATTCATGTGCCTCATTGCCATATCTATTAATTATTTTGTATGCATGAGTTAAGGGGGAGCTTCTTTGAAGCTTACTTTAATACATGCATATATAACTCCATGAGTTTTGTCATCATCAAAAAGGGGGAGATTGTTGGCCCAAAGGCCTATTACCCTAGTTTGATGATGATCAACTCATGAAGTTATGTTTACTAATGATCTTGTGCTTAATTAGTGACAGATTCATTATCAAGATCTTAGTAGGTGCATAGCTCAACAAAGGACAAAATATCAAGATTTTGGAGCTAGCACGGTGTGATCCAAGGAGCTTTTGGATCGAGCTTGGACCAAGTTAAGAAGATGAGAAGCCTTCAAGTGAAGAATTCAAGAAGATCAAGACTTGTGTCTAGTATAAGGTTTTGTTTTTGAAAAACACCTAGAGGGGGGTGAATAGGTGTTATTGCTAATCTAACAATCTTTTTAAAACTAAGATGGATGAATAATGCAACGATCTCTCAAAACAAGACTAAGAGCCGAATACCCCGTGAGAGGTTCTGAACTCCTTCCTCCCAATTCCCTTGAATGGGTTAGAGGTGCGCAATGCAAACTTTGTTGTATGAGAATTGATCGAACAAAGTATGAATAAAATGCAATGATGAAATGCACACAAGATGTATCACAAGTATCACAAGTAATAGCACAAGGAAATAAAACTAGATCTCAAGCAAGTAATTGAAAGCAATAGAGTGTAAGAGAAATTTAAAGCAAAAATGAACACAAGGCAATCGCAAACACAAGATGTTTGTTTCGAGGTTCGAGCACCGCTCTACTCCCCGCCTTCACCTCCGTGAAGGGTTTCCACTATCCACCGAGGACGATTACAACGGTCTACCGAAGACCGAGCACCGAGCTCCACCAAGTACAATAACCTCTACCGAAGAGGTGTCTCCACAAGAACAAGAAGATCACAAGAACAAGAGTGATCACAACAAGATCACCAAACTCTTTTACAACACTCTCACTCTTTTTACAACTTCACTATAGAATGAGTTAGGGATTTTGGCTCTATGAAGTGTAGTGAGAAAAACTCAGTTGTAGAGATGATTTTGTAAGGGAACACAACTGAAAACTAGCTCAAGAAAGAGTTGGAAATGGAGAGCTTAAACACTTTTCTTTTCTCTTTGAAAACTTTAAAAACTTGAGGATTTTCTTGGTATTTTTTAAGAGAGTTCTCCTCTATTTATAGGGAGAGAAATAGGTTTAAAACAATTTATTTAGACCTTATTTGCTCTGAAAAAGAACTGAAAAATCCTAAAAAAGTCTGCCAAAAAGCAATCTGGAAAACAGATTTCAGAATTGCACAAAAGAGGAAAGAGCCGTTGGGCATTGCAGCTTGGCGGTCGACCGGGCCGGTCGACCGCCAGCTCAACTGGCAAAGATCCGTTGGCTCGGGTCTTCTGGCGGTCGACCGGCCCGGTCGACCAGAAAACCCGAGAGCAACTGCTCACAGTCGGTCGACCGGGGCGGTCGACCGACAGACGTGCACAAATATGCACGTCCTGGCACTGGCGCGGTCGACCGGGCCGGTCAGCCTGAAACAGGAAAAAACAGTATTTTTTTTTGACTTAGAAAATTTTGTAAAATAGTTTTGGTTTGAAAACTTAAGTAACATGCTAGTAGGAGTATATAAACATGATCTAAACATGATATTTATTTTGTAAAACTTAGGGTCATGTAAAATATCTACTAAGGCATGAAACCAAATTTAAAACATGAAAACTTAAATGCAAGACTCACATTTTAACAAAACCAATTGTGTATGTGTATCCTAGAGCCAATATCCAACACTCAAACTTTAACATTCTATTCTTACATTTGTTCTAGGTACTACAAGTGCTTCAAGAGGGCTTTTCACCATAAGGTCTTCAACACTTGATCCTTGAGCCCAATTGAGTTGACTTGAGTCCAAAACATTTGCTTATAGGGAATAAACCTTCTAGATGAGTTAGATCCTGAAACACACTTAACCAATAAACAATATTAGTACAAATAACTAATATGTTTTGTAATCATCAAAACACACTAAACAAGGGTGATTGTAACCTTGGGCCAACAATCTCCCCCTTTTGATGATGATAAAAATATAGGTTATTTAAACAAAAATGGAAGAAGAGCTTGGAAATCTCCCCCTCAAAAATGCTATGTATCAAAAAAGTCAATGAAGAGCTAAATACATAAGGCATTGGAAACACATAGTTTTGTCAAAAACTCAAATACATCAAAGTAATACACCATAAACAAACAAAACAACAAACAAACTTATACTTTTTCTCCCCCTTTTTGTCATACATCAAAAAAGGGTTAAACAAATAAAACAAAAGAAATTTTTCTTTAAGAATCCATAATGCAAACATTCAACTCACCACAAATAAATGAAAATCTAGCATAATCTAGTGGTTAGTAAAAATATCGGCAAGTTGAAAATCGGTTAGAAATATAATCAATATCAATATCACCTTTCTCATAATGATCTCTAAGAAAGTGATACCTATGTCAATGTGTTTGGTTTTGCTATGTTGATTTGCATTCTTTGTCATGTGAATAGTACTAGTATTATCACAAAATATTTTAACATGATCAAAGTGTAAATCATAGTCAAGGAGAGTATGTTTCATCCAAAAAACTTGTGCACAACAAGCTCGGCCGCAACATACTCCGCCTCGGCGGTTGAAAGGGCTACCGAATTTTGCTTTTTGGAAGACCAAGATACAAGACAATTACCTAGGAATTGACATGTTCCACTTGTGCTCTTCCATCTACCCTACAACCCGCATAGTCGGCATCCGAAAAACTCGTCATTGAAAATTGGCGGTTCGGATACCACAAACCCATTTCAATAGTGCCCTTAAGGTATCTAATATGCGTTTAACCGCAATTATATGAGACTCTTTAGGACAAGATTGAAAACGTGCACAAAGACAAACGGAAAACATAATAATCGGCCTACTAGCCGTCAAAATACAATAAACTACCAATCATACTACGATAAAGCTTAATGTCTACACTTTTACCTTGTTCATCCTTGTCAAGCTTGGTAGTTGTGCCATGGGAGTTTTGATTACTTAGATCCTTCAAGCCCGAACTTTTGATTAATTCCTTTGTGTACTTGGCTTGGTTGATGAAGATCCCATCCTTCCTTTGCTTGATTTGGAGTCCAAGGAAATAGTTGAGGTCCCCCATCATAGACATTTCAAATTCTTCCTTCATGCATGATTCAAAGCTTGGAAAGAGATTCATTAGTAGAACCAAAAATAATGTCATTAACATAAATTTGCACAATAAGAATATCATTATCTACATGTTTTGTAAACAATGTTGTATCAATTTTTCCTTTCTTAAAACCATTTGAAATTAAAAATGAAGAAAGTCTTTCATACCAAGCCATAGGGGCTTGTTTTAAACCATAAAGAGCTTTATCTAATTTAAACACAAAATCCGGATGGTAGGATCAACAAACCCGGGGGGTTGTTCAACATACACCTCCTCTTCAATAAAACCATTTAGAAAAGCACT